>PVLC010001568.1:119983-139036 GCA_004027655.1 Graphiurus murinus | reverse complement strand
TTGCCGGGCGTGGTGGCGCACGCTTGTAATCCCAGCATTCGGGAGGCTGAGACCGGAGGATCTGGGTTCGAGGCCAGCCTCAGCTACCTAGTGAGGCACTCCGAAACTTACTGAGACCCGGTTTCAAAATAAAAAAGAATAAAAAATAGGGCTGGGGGTATAGCTCGGAGGTAGAATGCCCCTGAGTTCAATCCCCAGTACCGCAAAAAAAAAAAAAAAAAATAAAATTGTTTTGATTTTAGTAAGGTTAGTCCTTTAGAAGGATTTAAACAAATATTTGAGAATAAGTATGATGGTGTTTCACAAATACTAGAATTTTTTTTTTCCTCTGTGAGACCTAAACTCAATCTCACTTTACTAACTGATAATCAAGACATAAGTTACTTCTTCACTTAGTAGAAGATTGGCCTGTTGAAAAAACAGCATGCAAACTGGGCATGGTGGCACATGCCTATAATCCCAGTACTTGGGAGACTGAGGCAGGAGGATTGCAGGTTGGAGGACAGCCCCAGCAACGTAGCAAAACCCTATAAATATTTTATATTTTAAAGAAAATATAAAAAAAGGACTGGGGGTGCAGACCAGAGGTAGAATGCCTTACAGTTCCAAAAACAAACAAATAAAACAACAAAACAAAAATCCATACAATACCGATTCATTATTTGGTTACTTTAGTTTTGTAGACACCAGCCACTATTTGGTTTATGGCATTTGTGTTCTGTGCTATTATTAAAACTAATTTGTCACTTGTAATGGATAAATAAAAACTAGAGACACTACCATTATTTCATCTGCATCACTACTTAAAATTCTAATGCTATCTAACTATTCATCAGAGTTATTTATAGATAGTACAGACATGTTTGTTTTCATTCTCTCTTATTCTTGATTTCCATTTATTAACTGATTAAGTAGCCTAGGGGTGAAAAAGCTCATCTACAAACTTGACAATTAGCCGCGATTAGGGAGAGCCGCTGATACTAGGTAGTGAAGGCGGTGCCACCGACCCTCATCCTCCAGTAACTGGCAGTAATCTCACTCTTTGATCACTCTTTCTTTCCCCAGGATATAAATGTTTTATTGGTTGTGCTGTAGTGTATATTTCATAAATTGGATGATGAAATCCTCTTGTGTTCTTCTCCAAGCCTGCAGTCCTATGCTCTAAAGTTTGAGGAGAAATCAGTTTAAATGCATGTGTTGTGCTGGTGTTCCTTTCAACGGCCACATAACTATCCCTAGGAATTTGGTGTTCATGCATCGTCTGACGGGCTACATGATTTTCATTTTGAGCAAATATGTGAAACAGCATATTCAAGAGTGTGTATGCATTGTTATATAATTCCCAAATAGATTCATTTTCTTGATGGTATCCCCTAGGAACAAAAATTTAGAAAAATGATTATGTAACTGGAAAATTAAAGAAAAACGAGTGGCATAGTAACACTTATGAATGGCTTTTGTAAGTGGCCATGGTCCATTATGTGATTTTTACAGTCTTGTTTGTCCCTGTTTTAATAGCGCATTTTATAGTGCAATTAGTGATAAAAGCAGCAGATATCAGAGACACTACGCTTATGTATTGTAAAATATATTGCTTGTGAACCTCCTCAGTCTTGTAGCAGTGGTAATTGTTGCCTGGCCTACAAGGAAAACAATTATAGAAGGGGAAAAGGCTTAGGAAGCTGAGGCTGCAGGAGGATAATCACTTTATGAAAAATGTATGTTGGCTGGACCATTAGGGATTTCTCTAACTATTTTCTCATGTTGAGTTTGAGGCTCCCTCTGAGGGGAATATTTAAAGAGCTGTGCTCTGGATGGCTTTCTAATCTCAGGGGAGCTAGACCCACCCAAGGTTAAAAAACAAAACAAAATCAGTAAGAGACCTGGTATAAGACTTACTTCAGGCTCTTGGCTCTTATTTTTGATGTGGCACCACCAATGGAAAGTAAAGTCTTGATTGGTATACCCTAGAGAAATTGTACTACTTTTGCCTTCCTAGTTAGACTAGTGCTAGCAGTCAGGCCTATTTAGAAGTAGCAGGCATGTTATTTTGCTAATTATTTTAATTATACTTGGCATACATAAGTTTGTAACCAAAAATAGAGAATTTGCTATACTATGATTTTTTTTCTCTCACTAGAAGATCAAGAGGGTATTAAGTAAAATTATCTTTATGATTGCATTGAATTTTTGCAAAGTGATGTGTATTTGAACCCCTGTGTATTCTTCTTAAGACATATATCTTATATTCCCTCATAATAATTTACTTATCTAATTCTCTCTACTGAAATCCAGTCTTGGGAGAGGGGCGAGGGTGATGAGTTTTCAATCTCTGTCTTCTCCACATGACATCGAGCTACAGCTGTGCAGTGAACATCTGTTGAATGGAATAGCCTTTGCTTCTGCTTCTGGCTCATGTCGTTCCCTTTCCTTCATCATTGATTATTGAGACCCCTGTTTTGCAGTCTGAAATCCATCTCCTATAGATGGAGAATGTTTTTTGTCAGCGTTTGCTCTCTGTTCAGTTGTGCACTCTCCCCTTCGGTTTGGGGGAGCAAGGTTGTACAGGTAAACACACTCTCTTTCCTTGACACCTCTGTGTTGTGAATGTTCCATCACATGCTGGTAATTTCAGCTTTGTCTTTTCCTTTACTCCAGCTCTCGTGACTCTAGCCCATGGCTGCTCGGTTGCAGCACCGGTGATGTTTTGGAGTGGAGAGTTCTTGGTTGTTGGAGGACTGTACTTTGTATTGTAGGATGCTCAGAAGCATTTTTCCTGTACCCACTTTATGCCAGTGACAATCAAATGTCTTTAGACATTGCCAGATTTCCCCTGGGAGACAAAGTTACCTCTTGTTTTCAAACCACTGCTCTAGAGAAAAAAGGTTGAAATAGCAGGAATCCTACATCTATATCCTATCACTCTTTTTCCCTCCTCACTTACATTTTGTTACTCTCTTTTCTCTTTACGGTATCCCCGACCCTTAGCACCTCTGCTATCTCTGGCAGAATTAGATCTTATGTTTTATTTTTTTTTCAGTACCGGGGGTTGAAATCAGAGGCATTTTACGTACAAGTTATACCCCCAGTCATATTTTTTATTCTTTATTTTGAAACAAGGTCTCACTAAGTTGCGGAGTGCCTCACTAGGAGGCTGAGGCTGGCCGAAAAACCAGATCCTCCGGTCTCAGCCTCCCAAATTCTGGGATTACAAGCATGTGCCACCATGCCTGGCAGTTCTTATATTTTCTTTGTGCTGACACCTTCCTATTCATACCTTTCCTAAGATACTTTTTACCCTGTGTGGGAATTTTATTTTTATTTTATGTCTACCTTTCATATACTAGATTTTGAACTTTCTGAGGACTAGAGTCAAATATTTCTTCTTTGTTATTTTTAATGCATAATGCAGTATCATTATCACGTAGTATAACTACACGTATAATTATATACTATATGGCATGTACTAGAGGAATATGGTAAGTTCTCAAGGAATTTAGTGGAAACTCAGTCTGGAGGTGGAGATTGGAATCGTATTATGGAAGAACTTAATTGAAAAGCCAAAGACTTAGCTCAGTGGGTGATTATATAATATCAAGTAGTTCTGAAAGATTTTTATTTAAGAAAGATTTTGTCATGTCTAATATTTGTAGGGCACTCATAAATGTTGATGTGGAAAATTAATTGTGTGGCCACTGGAATGATATACGGAGAAGTAATGGGGACCAGAAATAGGATTAGGCAGTGGAAATGTAGAAGAGGGGCTGGCTTGGAAGCTATCGTGTGTGCTGAATAGGTACATCTTCACAAATGAGCAACAGAACATTTCTAACAATCATGATTATTTCAGGGACACAAGCCTGGTTGAAAGGAGAGTGGCAGGGCTGATAAAAGAAATGTGCAAACCATAGACTGGGCTTCGAGGATGATTATAATAGACATTTCTGTCTTCTCGATAGTACTGGGAGATGATATGTGTGGAGTGGGAGCAAAATCCCTGCAAGAAAAAAGTGACATGATGGTAAGATAGAGCAGGGATGGGATTATTTTTCCTAAATAAATGCTGGAATGCGGTTTGAATTAGAACAAAGTTCCTGTGTTTGTGTGTGTGTGTGTGTGTGTGTGTGTGCGTGCGTGCGTGCGTGTGTGTGTGTGTGTGTGTGTGTGTGTCTGTTACTGGGGATTGAACCTAAGGACATTCTACCTTCAAGCTACACCCCCAGCCCTTCCTTTCTTATTTTTTTTATTTTGCGACTGGGCCTCACTAAGTTATGAGGCCCTTCGTAAGTTGCTGAGGCTGGCTTTGAACCTGCGCTTCTCCTGTCTCAAGTCTCCCAAGTACAGAGATTACAAGTGTATACCACCACGCTTGGCCACAGTTCACATTTTGAGGTACCTACTATTGTCAGATTTTTCCAGATATACTTTCTTCCTTCATCTCACTGCTAATATGTGAGTTATGACTGTCCCTAGATTCCAGATGCTGAACCTAAAAACAGCTGGCAAGTACCAACTCCTTCTGCAAAGGCAAATTCCTTCTGGAAAGGGCTGAGTAGTAAATATTTTAAGCTTTGTAGGCTGTCTGTCTCAGTGATTTAACTACATTAGAGCGTTAAAGCAACCATAGATAATATGTAGACAAATGAGCATGGCTGGCTTCCAGTAAAACTATTTGCAAAAACAGGTGGTAGGCTGGATTTGGCTCTTGGGCCATAGTTTGCCTCCACTGTATCAGAAGATGACATGATTAATTTCAATTGTGGGTGCAGTTTCCTCATAGAGTGGCTGTTGCTTCTTTTTTGGAAAACAGTTAAAAGGAGTGGTTAAGTGCCTGGGTTCTGGTGACAAGTATGTTTATATTCAAATCATGTGTCTGGAGCTTATTGGCTATAGGTGACCTTGGGTAATTAACCTCCAATGGCCTCCTGTCACTTTTTTTGGTGTGTGTGTGTGTTTGTGGTACTGGAGATTGAACCCAGGAGCATTCTATTCTGAGCTATGCCGCCAACCCAGTTTTACTTTTTTTGTTTTGAAACAGGATCTCACTAGGTTGCTGAGAATCTTGCTGCTTGCTGAGGCTGTCCTCAAACCTGTGATCCTTTGGTCTGAGCCCCTCAAGTACTGGGATTACAGGTGTGTTCTATCACGCCCAGCGTCCTCCTGTCACTTTGAAAATAAAATCCTAACTTCTTACAGTGCCTTCAAGGCTCTATGTTCAGATTATGCCTCCCTCATTTTATTTCATTCTTTAACCCTTGATTATTTTAGTTCTAGTCAACCAACTCCTTTTTTTTTCCTCCCGGTACTGGGGATCGAACTCAGGGGCTACATACCCCCAACCCTATTTTTTATTCTTTATTTTTGAAACAGGGTCTCACTAAATTGTGGAGAGCCTCACTAAATAGCTGGGGCTGGCCATGAACCTGGATCCTCCTGCTCAGCCTTCCAAGTACTGGGATTACAAGCGTGTGCCACCACACCCGACTAACCAACTCTTTTTTTAATGGATGTTTATTGAATAGCTTAATGAATGGAAAGAATGAATAAACTTGATGATTGTTAACATATTGCAAAAGCTTAGAATTACAGGATAAAGATTGTAAATTACTTGCAAGTTATCTTTTTTTTTTTTTAAGCATCCTACAAATTTTAATTTCTAAACAAGTAAATCCTACTCTCCATAATCCACTGAAGCAAAAAGCTTCTGGAGTCCTTATTCTTATTAAAGAGGAAAAGGTTCTGGAGACCCAAAAGTGAGAGCCGCAGTGGGCCATTCCCAGCCATGAGCCGGCCATTTCTTACTGTGACCTCACAAGGAGCCCTTGTGAGGGAATCTCAAGCACCGGCTATGTAAGGCCCCGGCCATGGCTGGAGTTTTGTTCATCTGTACTGGGAGCTCTTGGTTGATGACCTGTTGGACTCAAAGATAGATCGCTGGTTTGGTGGTTTGATGATTTGGGTCTAGTTTGTTGGTTTGGGCTTTTGGCTTTAGTGTGTGTGTGTGTGAGAGATTTGAGTTTGTTATTTTGTTGTATTTTTGCTTATTTGTTTGTTGTTTTTGTTTCTGTAGCTAACATCATTAGTTGTTGCTGCAGTTTTCGATGGACAGTGGTAGGACAGAGAGTAGTGAGGCTAGGCCGGTCCTCAGGACCAGCTCTCCCTGTGAGGAAGCCCTCAAGGGCCATGGTAAGATCCTGTGGGACACTGGGCAGGGAACCTTTGCCCAGATCAAACTGGCCTGCCATATCCTCACCTGGACTGAGGTGGCCCTGAAGGCAGTGCCTAAGGACAGGTATACACTCCCCTCATTGTATAGAATGAGGACAGTGGAGCACCCAAATAAGGTCTAGCTATTTCAGATTGTAGATACCACTGATTACGTCTATTTGGTGATAGAGCACGTGTGCGGAGGGCACTGGCTCCCTGATATATGGGAGGAGGAGGCCCGGTGACTGTTCAAGCAGGTCCTATGCGCCGTCCAAATTGGTCCAGCTGTTTCAGATTGTAGACATCTTAGACTCTGTGTATGTGGTGATGGAGCATGTGTGCGGAGGGCACTGGCCCACTGCCCTGTGGTAAGAGGAAGCCCAGCAGCTGTTCACGCAGGTCCTGTGCATGGTCAGAATGTGGTCCAGCTGTTTCAGATTGTGGACACTGCCTACTACGTCTGTCTGGCGATGGAGCATATGTGTGGATGGCACTGGCTCACTGACCTACGGGAGGAGGAAGCCCGGTGGCTGGTCAAGCAGATCCCATGTACAGTGTTGTGCTGCCATGAGGAGGGCCTCACATAGGAACCCGAAGCTAAAGAATGTCCTGCTGGAGCAGGAAGACAGTGTCAAAACGATAGACTTTGGGCTGAAGCACAAGGTCATGAGCACAGGGAAGATGAAGGTGTTCTGTATCACTCTCCAATTCTCTGCCCCAGAGCCATACCAGCCTCAAAGATCCTCCCTGGACCCAACGAATTAGCTCCAGTGAAAAAGGAGAAGAGGCGCTGGGGATTATTTAACATCAAAGTGTCTCCACTGAGAGCAGACCACTAAGGTGGACAATACCAACTCCCTGGGTCCTGCCATCGGCCAGCCCATCGTGGATTCAGCTGCAGGAGGGTCACACAGTCTCCCTGGGGCTTCTCCACAGGTATCATGGCTTGAGGTCATCTGGAGCCTTTTGAACATGAGGGGGCCCCTGTGCCCCCACCTGGAAGCAACCTCAGAGACTTTTTCCTGGAGACTTCCCCCTGCCCTGAGATGGTTATTGATAAATTTGTTTCTTATGCATCTTATAAAATTGGTGATCCTTTTTGTCTCCCCATTCTTTGCATCGTTTTGCCCACTTGTAAACTGTACCACCTCCAATGCCAGCAGATAACAGTAGAGGCTGACCCTTGCTAAGGATCTTTGAGCAGAGCCTGAGAGAATCTGTGAGCTCAGACAAGTGCAATGTGTGGAGATGGCTTGTCGGGGCAGAAATCATCCTGAGCAGCAACTAGGGCAAGCATTCTGTCTGGATTTCAATATAAGTCTCCAAAGAAACTATTTCCAACAAAAAATACACTGGTATGCAGAAATCAGTAAGCTGTCACTCAGATGACTCATTATATCTCCAGGACAAATCTGAAGTCTGGCGTGTAATGTCCTCCAACATTCTTCAAACCAACATGTGACGTAATCCCACATATAGTGTTCAGAGGAATGAAAAAGAAGGTTGGTAGTTTTAATTAGTTCTGCTGTTTTCTTATTTTCCTTTAATTTACTGCTCAACTGAGCATGATCCTTACTGAAGGGTGGTTCCATCTGAAGACCCAATTCTGCTTTGCATTTAGAATGTAATATTCTAAACGCCCCAATCAGGACATCTTTGAGAATTACAGGTCCTAGCTCAGGTGTGTCCAGTAGACTGATTAAAATACGGAAAGGTTTTAGGTCCTGCATTAGCATTCTCTCTTCTTCAAAATGATTCACTTGTAAGATTCTCACCATTGCCTGGACTAACAATTCTTTTGAAAAGGTAGTAAAATAGGAAGTGGCATGTGCTTCAGCATTACTATGCCTTGTGCTTCTGGGTCCTATGATAGCACCATTTTTACCAAAACCAGGAAGCCATGCATAAAGTCTTGGGTTCAGGGACGTATCCCTCCTTAACGCTACATTGAAGGGCTGCTGACAAGAACCTGATCATCTCTGGTCAAGTCGCCTGACTCATGTGGAATGGAAAACGGGAGAGCATGAAGTCCAGTGTACTGCTTTGTACAAGTACTCTTGAGTCCTGCAGCGAAGTACTTACTGCTTCTACTGCTAGCTCAATATCGTTGCCAATTATATAAAGTTGAACTTCCATGGAAAGCTTCCTTTTCAAATGGGCGAGAACATACATGATTCCAGGTAAATGAACAGTAGGACTAGTGAGAAGACTACCCCAAAGGGCACTGTAGAATGCTCTATTGCAGCAGCTTTTTCCAACGCATTTGTTCTCTCATCGTACTCTGATCCTCTTCTAAGCCAGGAAGAATACCAGTTAGCAATCTTTGTAGACCAGACTTAAGTGTTTTAACAAAAGACAACTAATACATAGAGTGAGCAACGGTGGTTTCACAGGCATGGCAGCATTTACAAGAAGAGGAAATAATTCAGAACTATATAAACGATCTTTGGCAAGTCACTTAGGGCCAATGTTTTGAAGATCATTTGATATGTTTCAAGTGCCTTTTGATGAACTCCCACCTGGTAATGCTGGATGTAGACATTGAGCTAGGCATTTGCCTATGGTCAGCTTTTTTGGTACTGCCTGGTACTTTGCATTATTTTGTAAAACCTTGTTAAGTTTTCCAAGTGCTGATATCAAATCTGCCCATTCACTGGAGTATTCAAAATTCTTTAGTGCTTTGTCAATTGAAGCTATGTAGTGTTTGTATTTGAAGTCAATAGCTATACCTCTTGTGTTCATCCTCCCAGTAATTACGTTCTCTTTTAAGAAATGCTTTTCAGAGCCGGGCGTGGTGGCGCACGCTTGTAATCCCAGCATTTGGAAGGCTGAGACCGGAGGATCCGGGTTCGCGGCCAGCCTCAGCTACCTAGTGAGGCACTCCGAAACTTAGTGAGACTCGGTTTCAAAATAAAGAATAAAAAATAGGGCTGGGGGTGTAGCTCGGAGGTAGAATGCCCCTGAGTTCAATCCCCAGTACCGCAAAAAAAAAAAAAAAAGAAATGCTTTTCAGAAGCCAGGTACTACGATGGTACACACCTGCAATTCCAGTTACTCTGGAGACTGAGGCAGGAAGACCACATAAGTTGAAGGCCAGTTTTGTCAACTTAGTGAGACCCTGTCTGAAAATAAAAAGAGCTGGGGATGTAGCTCAGTGGTAGAGTGCCCCTAGGTTTGGTTACCAGTACTGAAAAATAGAAAGAAATGCTGTTCAAGTTAGATCTTTAGATGATGGTACCATTAAGGGACCAGAGTATGGAAAGGGAAGTAGTTTGAAGATGGAATGCTTGTTTAGGTGGCAGGATAATAAAGACAAGCCAGTGAGAGACAGAGAGTGAAAACTTACATAGGCAGATTCTAGATCACACACAGAACTGAAAACCAGCCTTTGAAAAGGCCAACAGTTGATCGGAAATAATATCAAGAATTGGAAATGCAGTGTATTTAGATTTAGTAATTAGGAAAATCATTTGGTGATCATTAAGAGAGCTGTTTTTATAGAGAATTGGGGCAGAAATCAGGCAGGGCACAATGAGCTGGGGATGATGGGAGATGAAGTTGAGGTAGACAGTGTGAAAGAAGTTTGCTTTGGATGGACAAAGACAGGGTGATAGCTTCGGTGGCTGCGTGGTTCAGAGCAGAGTTTATATTTTGTTTAGGAGATCCTTAAACTTTTGTGTTGCTAGAGAGGCTAGATGGTAGAACACTGTAGAAGGACTTGGTATTGAGAATAAAGTTGCAGAGTTCCCCTATACTAGAACTTGCTTCCTTGAAGTTGGTAAAGATGGAATATATCAAGTTACTTTTTGTGGAAGAGGATTAAAAAAGCAGGCTGTGATATGTTTAAAGGAAGAAAGGGGTTATAATCTTCTTCTTTTGGCCTCTGCAACATCTGGCTTAAGTAGTGTGCTAGTTTAGGAGATAGAAGATTTATAAAATAAAAAAGAAACAGTCAAGAGGCGGGCGTGGTTGTGTATGCTTATAGTCTCAGTACTTGGGAGGCTGAGACAAGAGACAAGAGGATTGCAGATTTGAGGCGAGCCTCAGCACTTCAAAATAAAAAGTGAAAAGGTTTAGGGGGGTAGCTCAGAAGTAGAATGCCTCTGGGTTCAACCTCAGTACCAAAAAATACCATTAATTAAGCAAGCAAATAAATAAATAAAACCAGTCAAGCCAGGTGTGATGGCATATACCTGTAATCCCAGTACTTGGGAATTTTAGACAGGAGGATCACAGGTTGGAGGCCAGCCTCAGCAGCTTAGAGAGACCCTTAGCAATTTAGTGAAGATCTTGTTTCAAATAAAAAAAAAAGGGGGGGGGGTTAGGGGAATAGCTCAGAGATAGTCCCTGGGTTCAATCCCCAGTATCAAACAAACAACAAAACAACAACAACAACAACAACAATAAACTCAACCAACCAGAGATTGCATATGATGATATTTGATGGTTGTATAAATGATAAGAAGATAGTCTGAGTGTGTTGAATAGTGTTTTCTCATAAAGCATTGGTCACAGACACTGGTTCTCCAGAGGAGATATTGGGGGATGTCTTGGGCCAAAGGAATTTTACTCATGAAGCTAGACATCTGTTACTGCCATGAAAGTCATTTCTTAGGGCCCAGTGTGTGAGATTTCCTGTTCAGCACCTTTATATCTGGGCATTGTTGTACCAGTCAGCATCACCCTGTTTGTATGAAATAAATGACAAGGTCGAGGAAAATGAAAAATGAGTAGGATGATTACTCTTTCACCTTACAATTCTCTCTCTGTTTTCTAATTAGTCAAAAGCCTAGGGAAAAAAATGAAAAGGTCAATAGCTTTGTATTCTTTGTAATTAGGTGAAAGAATGGAATTTAGAAGTCAAATATAGCATACTTTGTGTTTTTTACTTGCAAAATTCATTCTGTAAAAAATTTTTGTAGTGATCAAATTGACTTTTTGATTTACTGTGAAAAGGGCATTATAAAGCATAGACAGGGACAAGCCAAATGACATTGTGATAGGATACCAGGCCTTGTCTACTGAACTGTTTTTGTCCTTAGAGGAGTTCTTATGATATGTATAACCTTTGAAGAATCAATTAAACTTGCTTAACATTCTACCCCCAAACTATCATATATATATACATATATGAATAACAGATAGAATATCCCAAAAGAGTAATGTTTTGTATATATATAATGATATGTATATATATATACACACACACACACACACACACACACACACACATACATACATATATATATATATATATTTTTTGGCGGTACTGGGGATTGAACCCAGGGACATTCTACCTCTGAGCTACACCCCCAGCCCTATTTTTTATTTTGAAACAAGGTCTCACTAAGTTGCGGAGGGCCTCACTAAGTAGCTGAGGCTGGCCTCAAGCCCGGATCCTCCTGTCTCAGCCTCCTAAGTACTGGGATTACAAGTGTGTGCCACCACACCTGGCTTTGTCATAAATATAATAGAAGAATGAATATGTTGCTTGTGTATTTATTACTGATTTATAAGTACATATAAATTCAATTTTGATTGCTCCAAATGATTAGTAGAACAGAATTTTATATTATACTAATTATTGTCTAGTCTGAGTCTTAAGAAAAGAAGACTGTAAGAGGAGAAATACATTTCTTCAGTCAAATAGAGAAAACATTTGTTGTCTTCATTCTGTGAGAAATATTGAAAGATATTAGAAATAATAAAATAATCATAATTTTCTAACTTGGAGGATACTTGTTATTAACTTTGTTGATTAATATAGAGATGTTTTAAAATTCCATTAATCTCAGACATAATAACAGATAGAATATCCCAAAAGAGTAATGTTTTGTTTATCATAATAATTATACTCAGAATTTTGGTGGTTCTCTGAATGCTTGCATTCTCCTTCTCCCTCTGTCTCCCTCTCCCTCCCTTTCTCTCTCTTCCTCCTCCTTTCCCTTTCTCCCTTCCTCCCCCCCCCTCTGATACAGCCCTTTTTTATTTTTCATTTTGAAAGAGGTTCTCACTAACATGCTGAGACTGACCTTGAACCTGCCATCCTCCTGTCTCAGCCTTTGAAGTACTGGAATTATAGGCACGTGCCATCATGCCCAGCTAGATATTTACTTAATAAATGACATTGTAGGAAAGGTAAAGAGGGGTCACTTGTGTTAAACACAGTGACATTGAGCCTTGGAAGGATTGAAATGTATTTATCATGAGGTCATTGGTGTCCTTTTCAGCACTGTCTTCCCTGGACATTGGGATGGGAGTTTGATTGTGGATGGCTATGGAGTGAAATAGAAGTAGCAAGTGTAGAAGATGTTTGGAAAGTTTATTTGAGAAGGGAAGAAGGAGAAAGTGATCCACTGGAGGCAGGTGCAATGTTGAAGACATTTGAGAATGTAGGCTAGGGGTGAAGAGCCAGGGGCATTCTACCTCTGAAGTATACCCCCAGACCTCTTTTATTTTTTATTTTGAAACAGGGTCTTGCTAAGTTGCTGAGGGTCCATTAAGGTGCTAAGGCTGGCCTTGTATCTGCGATCCTCCTGTCTCAACCTCTCAAGTACTGGGATTACAGGCATGCTCTACTGCACCTGGCTGAGGGGACATTTCAGGACTAGTTCCATCATTGCTGTTTTGTAGTTCAGAGGTAAAAGGGATAAAAAAGGGTAGTTGTGAAAAATTGATTGGTATGATTAACCATGAGGTCAAAGCTGGATAGAGAAGGAATGGGAGGAGGGGGGCTGTTGTTCTTTGAAGAAATGTTGGAATCCAGGGAAAGAATGCTCCTGAGATAGTGATTCCCAAACTGCTACACTTTGAAGTCACCCGAGTGGGGGGATAGGGTGGGATCAGGAGGGAAATATGCCAAGTGCTATGTGCATGTATGTTTGTATCATTTTGAACCTTACTATGATGTATAATTATAAAACACCAATACGTGTGTGTGTGTGTGTGTGTGTGTGTGTGTGTGTGTGTGTGAAATTACCTCAGGATCTTTAAAAACTGGCTTCTACCTGCAGACTTTTCTGATTTAATTGTTATGGGTTACAGCCTATGCTTTGGGAATTTTCAAAGGTCCCCAGGTGATTCGGATGTGGGGCAATTTGTGAAGCACTGCCCTGTGAGGCTGAAGAGCAGGTGTGGTAGGAGATTGGGTGCTCTGGAAGGTTGTGATCAAGGAGGGGATGTAGGCAGGGAAGCCTAGCATGCATGGCCAGGGGGTGCAGGGAAGCTGGGAGTTGAGACCGCCGAGCAGCTGCGAGGTCAGCGGGGCTCTCAATCTTGAGTGGCGCGGAGCCCCTACCAACCTGCTTTTCTAGTCTGTTCTCCTTTTCACTGGGCAGAGAGTCTTGTGATGAGAATCCAGAGCCCTTTGATAGGCTGATTTGGGAACATAGACTGAGAGTATGGTTTAACACTAGCACTTGTCCATGCCTATTCTAGTATTTTGGAAGATAAAAGTATGAAGTATCATTGGTGCAAATGAAAGCCCCCAAATGATATGATGAAATGAATAGGAAATTCTAATTTGAAGGCAGGAACAACAGTTTTTGAAAGCCACTTATTATATACGCATCCAAACATCTCATCTTTGGGATATTTATATGTTTCCATGCAGTAAGACCTTTGTACCACTACTCTACCCTCATAAAGTATGACATCTAATTAGAATATCGAAAATCTCTAGAAAAATGTAGTCACGTTAATTCATTTACAAGTAGCAAAATACAAAAACACAGCCTTCCGCATAATTAGTAAGTGCAACCTTAGTAACTCACTTTGTTATCCAATTATTCTATGTTTAATACTGTGCCATTTGTCCTCTTTGAATCCTTGTATAAGAAAGCCCTTTGACCACCAAGGGCTACACGCTGTAAGTGGAAAATCACTGGCTTATATGAATGGTGAAATTTGCTAGAATGATGGATGGCCAAGAAGGCTCTGAGCCAGTGATGGTGATTTTGAGGTTTTAAAATTTTTCCAATATGAAATTCACATGATGATTTATATGCATGGTATTTCAGACCCTAAAATTACCTTGGATGGAAATCTATTAGTCAGCCATCTCAGGAGGCAGTTTATTGCAGTGTTCAGGGATAGGAAGTATAATTTGTATGTAGTAGTAATGGTTAAGATTCTATTGGTGCTCTCAGTAGGCTGGAATAGGCAAAATATATCCAAAGCTCTTTCCACTAATGGCTCCAGTCATTCCTCCTTATTTTCTGTAAAAATATCTATTTTTAATTATATCACACCCCAATCAGTCAGCCTTGGTGAAATTAATGTTACCCCAGGCAAGTGGATAGGTAGAAAGAAAGAGGTAGAAAAGGAGGGAATTTGTTGGCATAAATCAGGGTTGTAGTTTTTGTTCTCCAGTGTCCTTCACATATATTTCAGTAAATGTAGCACTTGCTATCGACTGTATCTGAAATGACCTGCCCCTCCTTTCCCTGCCCGACTCCCCCTCATCTCATGAGCCCGAGATCCGTGACCACTGTCCCTGCAAAGCTCCCCAGGTTTTTCAGCCAACAGCGCCAAGTCAGGCGGAGTCCACACATCTTCCCTTCTGATCCTCTAGCACTTTGTTTAGCTTTCCATCCTAGTGCTTATTGCAATTTACCAATAAATGTAAGCAAGTAGACATATATGTTTCCATGTCTGTTTCTCTGCATCAGAATATTTTTCAGCCTCAACCTATCTACTTTGGGCTAGGTAATTCATCGTTGTGGAGTCTGTCCTGTATACTATAGAATTTTTAGGGGCAACCTTAGTCTCTTCCCACTAGATGCTATCAGCACCCCCTCCCAGCTGTGAGTAACAATACCTCCAGACATTGCCAAGTGTCCCTTGGGGCCTAGCGAAAGAGTCACCACTGTCTGAGAACCGCTGCTCTGTTATCATATGAAAAGCTCCTCAATGGGCTGTACAACATTCCTCCTGTGTTCCCAGTGCTCAGCACAAACTGTGCGTTCAGTCACTGTAAATAACCCTGTATATGAGGGTTGACTAATGTGGGGTGCATTCACCCTTTCCTGTACTACCTTCCCTGTCTTTAGAATCTCGAAACACGTGGGTAGTGTCACACCAACATAGGAGGAGCCTGACTTCCCCCTGTATTGCCAGCCACAGACTTGCTGTGTGACGCTGGGTGGCTGACTTACCTTTTAGCTTCGACTTGCTTTTAGCTTTAAGATTGGGATAATTGGGTTGTAATGAAGTTAAATGGGACAGCATGTTTGGAAACATTTATCACAATAGGTGTTCACCACACACCAGTTTAATACTCCTGATTGATTGATTGGCTCGTGCATTTGTTCCACACAGATTGAGTGCATACTATACGCTAGGCCCCAAGCTAGAACCAGCTGGAGAGTGCATTAATCACATCCACACCCAGCAGGCCCTGGCATGGAGGAATTCCAGTTCTGGTGTGGGAGTCAAGTGTTCAGGTCTTCGTGGTGAGTCTTACACTACTCAAGGCACAGACCGTGCAGGGCAGAGCCCCGAGACGAACTGACCTGAAGAGTTGTTAGGAAGGCTCTTGAGATGAGAGGCGGGCTTGACAGGAGGGAGCAAAGTGGGGAAGAAGGTGCCACACAGAATGCCAGCAGGGTCCGGATGCGGGTGGGGATGGAGAGAAGAGCGAGGCAGGCCGCTGCGCAGTGAGGAGTGAGAATGGTGAAACAGGTTAGATCCTGAAACTAGGGATTGTTAGCACGACAAGGTGACCCAGGGTAGGTAGACGGAAGCAGATTTTTCTCTTCTTTTCTTTTTGCCATTTTTAGTGTTACATTCTTTTTTTTTTTTTTAAATCAGTCTTCTGGAATCTCACCTTGTTACATTCTTTTACAAATGTGGTAAGGATTTTGGCATATCCTGGAAGCTATAGGAGATATTTGGAATTTCACATTTTCTTTCCTTTAGTTGTTTAAAGTATGTTCCTCTGTATCTTTAATACATTTGAGTGAGCCAGGTTTTATTATCTCCCTCCTACCAGTGAGAAGAAAACTTCTTGTGTTATCTATTAGGTGTTTACAACATCTCTCTGAGGTGAGTCATCTATGCTGTCTTGGAGAGAAAGGAATTGATAATAGAGAAGTGAGCTGATTTCCAAGAAGGCCTGTGTAGTGGAGGGAGGCCGGTCTGTGAAGTGGAGGGAGGCTTGTGTAATGCAGGAAGGCCAGCCTTTGTAGTGGAGGACGGCTCTTAATCTTGTTCCTTTAGTGACTTGGCTTTTTGACTCACGTTGAAAATCAGTCTCTTTTGTGTTACTGTTTTGAAGACTCTTAATATATCAATTTTCTAATCTCTTAATATTATAATTCAAGCAGTATTATGCAGTAAAATATGACCTGTAGAAATGTCTTTGAAAGATATGTAAAAGATGTGATCTAGGCCGGATGTGATCTAGGCTGGATGTGGTGTCATATGCTTATACTCCCAGCCAGTACTTGGGAGGCTGAGACAGGAGGATGACAAGTTTGTGATCAGGCTCAGAAACTTAGCGAGGCCCTCTGTAATTTAGACCCTGTTTCAAAATAAAAAATAAAGCAGGACTGAGACTGTAGCTCGGAGATAGAATGACCCTGGATTCAGTCCTCAGGACCACACAAACACAAACCCAGAAGGCATGATCCGAATGTTTATAATTCTTATAATTTTATTGATTGGTTTATATTTTGTCAAATTATAATACAATATCAAACCTTAAAACACTACAGTATGTTAAATGTCTTCTTTTATTTTCCCCGTATTTAATATGCTTCTTAATGAAAACCCACAAAAGAAAGTGAAATAACATGCACTATATGGCCATACTGTCATTCAAACCTAATCACAGAAACGCAAATCTACCCAGAAGCAAATATTTAAGGTAGATAGTCAAATTCCAGTGTAAATGGAGACTGAAAAAGAACTCTTATCCTAACACTGGGGTTAAGTAACAACAGTACAACAGCAGAGGGCACCAAATATCCATTTCTCTCTTATACATTTTCTTGACATTTTCTAGTTTGGGTACCACCCTCTTCAATCTCTCTCCTCTTTCTCTGCCTTCCTCCCTACCTCTCCTCCTCCTCCTCCTCCTCCTCTTCCTCCTCCTCCTCCTCTTCTTCTCCTTCTTCTTCTTCTTCTTTTTCTTTTCCTGATACTTAAAATAGTTAAGCTTAAACCATATTGTAGATTTTTTTAAAATAAATAGTGAGGTTTTCTATTATTTAATTTTAGGATATCTAAAAATATATCAACATCAATTTGCTTTTATTCAGTGTACCTTTTACAGTTAACATTGTGAATCAGAATGTCAGAAATCAATTTAAGGAAATTTCTTCAAGAAAATACCATATATATTATCAAGAGGAAAATTATGGTTCTTTTATTTTTCCTACCAAAATGTTATTAGATAATAAACCATTTTTCCTATCACACTTAGGAAATTAGAATTATTTAGAATATGCATTATAAATATGATGTATGTATAATTATGTATTCTATTAAATAGTATTTTAAGAATTTCCAACTACAATTTTTTCTTGTATTTTATTTTAAGACTATTTATAGAGGCATGCGTGCAATAGGTATACATAATTTTCTAGCTAGTTCTTATTATCTTTAATCTCTGGCTTCAAAGCAGATTCTAATTTTTAGAAAATCTTCAACACTTCATTATACTTTAGCATCAAAATCAGCTAATGTCTCTAATGGTCAATGATATAAATTAACTTGATTTTTTAGATAGAAATCCAAACCATATGTCATTATAGACATTATAGACTAGACTTAGTGCTCATTTTGAAAAAATAATAAATTATTCTATAAGACTCCTTAAAGATAGTCTTGAAAACTATGATATTAAAAAAGAAATCTCAAAATGTAAAGGGCCAGGGGTATAGCTTGGAGATAGAATGCCCCTGTGTTCTATCCCCAGTAAACACACACACACTTCAAAAATAAGAAAGCTTTAAAATCAGGATCATTTAAATGAATGATGAAAGAGTATAATTATGTCCAGTGTGTTAATTTTTTTAGTCATTAGATAAAATGAAATACACTTAAAATATTAATTTTAAAGATTTAAAAACATACTGGTTTTGGGGAGAAAGCTGTCAGGTGTTTCAGCAGACATGATTTAACCTAAAGTATATTCAAATTTGTTATAATGGTAAATGTTATAACAAGGATACAGTGACATTTTTTCCTCTACAGATTCTAAATTATTGCTTTTTTTCTTGCTGGGGGCTACTGCATCTGGTGTGTAGGTATGTGTGTGTATGTGCTAAAAATATTTGTGCTTGATTCAAAATTAATCTCATCATCATAGTTGTGTTATTTTCCTTGGGTTTTCACCTGAGAAATAATTTCACCTTCTTCCCTTAACATGATTGTTATAGGTTTAATTTTCGGTGATGGATAAGCAACCCAGTGGTGTTTTCCTATGTTGCATTTCTGTTATAGTTTAAGTCAGAGCTCTTATTTAAAATCTAGAATGACAAATCTGTATTTTCCCTGTATAGAAAATATAAAGTTATAATAGACTTGGTTTTTACAATAAAAATATCAAATATGTCTGTCTTATTAGCCTTTTAAGTACGTGAGTAAATATGTTTGTATTTTGCAGATATCATTGAGTTTTACTAACTAGTTTGAGAGAATTTCATTTGTATATAACTAATGATTTAACTTTCCTTATTGGCCTTTTTCAACTAGGTTTTTAAACTATTTCCTTAAGGACAGAGGCTTTGTTTTCTCCCATGAATCTTGTACATAAGAGGCACTCCACAAATATTTGTTGAGTTGAATTTTCCTTCCTTCCTTCCTTCCTTCCTTCCTTCCTTCCTTCCTTCCTTCCTTCCT
>PVLC010001568.1:79494-119883 GCA_004027655.1 Graphiurus murinus | reverse complement strand
AGCCTCCCACGTACTGGGATTACAGGCATGTGCCACCACTCCTGGCTTCCATGATCATTTAAAGATGAAGCCAGGCGTGGTGGTGCATGCCTATAATCCTAGTACTTGGGAGGCTGAGACTGAGGGGGTTGCAGGTTCTAGGACAGCCTCAGCAAGTACTGAGACTCTCATCAACCTAGCGAGACCCTGTTTCCAAATAAAAATAAAATATGGCTAGGAGTGTAGCACAGAGGTAGAATGCCCCTGGGTTCAGTGCCCAGCAAGACACACACACACACACACACACACACACACACACACACACACAGATGAATTTGTGAGCACACTTTTCAGATATTCTTAATAAAGGTAGCAGAGCAAACAAACCAACATTGCTGTTAAATTTTTTTCCCAATAAAGTCTGTATTTGAAAATTTTAAGGATATGCCATGATTTGAGTGAATTGGTTTGCTCTAGATGTGTACACCTTATGATTGTGACAAGAAATCCTTAGTGTTTGATAGATGTTTTTGTTCATTTCCCTATAGCTAATCTTAGTATAGCATGTTAGAATATCAGACGTGTCTATGACTAACTCTGCCATCTCTACATACTTAACCAAAATATTACCATCACAACTTTGCTGGGTATCTCTATTTTGTAACAAGACTTTGTTAGGTTCGTAAAACCCATTGTCAGGCATTATGGGCTTATGCAGGCCTTGGGAATGTCAGAAATTATAGCTCATCTACAGAACTTGGGATGAGTCATTTTCTCCCCCTTTTTTCCCCTTCCCCTGCCCCTGTTATGAGCTGTTTTGTTTTATTTTGTTTTGGTGGCTCTTCTTCTTCTTTTTCTTCCTCTTCCTCTCTCTTACCTCTCTTTGTTTCTTCTGGGTTGCTGTTAGGTACAGTTTTTGCTGCAATGACACAGAAGCCCTGAGAGTGATAAGAGGAGTCACACACAATCACAGGCAGATATCGCGGTACCACACACTAGATAACCTTTCACTGGTCCAAACACATAGCTGTCTGTTGGCCTCTCTCCAGAAAGAGACAGAAACATGGATGCATCTGGGCGTGCTGAAAGGGACACATGCGTGGTTGACATTAGATGGGCAAGCTTAGCAGTCTACCTTATGTCTCTTGCGTTCTTCTTTTATTCTTCAAACCACTCTTGCTGCTTCAATAATTTCTTTATTAAACCTGATTTTATATTCTTGCTTCATATGGTCCCTTTCTCTTTCCTAAAAGATTTTTGCAGATCATTAGTGGGAAGACGGTATCTGCTAAAGCACTATGCAGGGCTCTTTGTTTTATCCAGTGTTGTTACTTATCTGTTCATACCTAGTGTCAGGTCTGTCTACTTAATATTAATTTAAGATGATATTTTACTTTTTGCTGTGACATAGCCAACCCTGATACCTACCATAGTGCCTGGGCTGTGGCGACAGCTTAGTGTATAATGACTATCATTTCCAGTGGTATTTTCTTTTCTTTTTTTTTTTTTTTTTTTGCGGTATTAGGGATTGAACTCAGAGGCATTCTACCTCTGAGCTATACCCCCAGCCCTATTTCTTATTCTTTATTTTGAAACCGGGTCTCACCAAGTTGCGGAGTGCCTCACTAGGTAGCTGAGGCTGGCCGCGAACCCAGATCCTCTGGTCTCAGCCTCCCAAATGCTGGGATTACAAGCGTGCACCACCACGCCCGGCTCTTCCAGTGGTATTTTCATATCAATAATAATCTATAAGATATATTCACTGTATATAATCTCATGCATAATTTACTCAGATTAGCGCTGGTAGGTACTAAGCATTCACTATAGCGTCTGACACTACACATTGAATGTTTGAGAAAGCAAATGCCGAGCACAGTGCGGTGAGAAGTAAAAGTGTAATATGCACTCTCCATTCCGTCCCGTCTTTTGTTCTCATTTCTACTGCACACTTTTATCTTCCCTCATCTGGATGACTTCTGTTGCCTCCCATTTCACATTCACATGTCTGTTCTTACTCCTTTTCAGTCAACATCGCTGGCGGAAAACCATTTATATAATTAAATTCGATCATTAAAGGCTTTGGAGAGTAGTTCCCAAATGTTATGTAAAGTCAGCTGGGGTACTCATTAAACGGATTCTGGCACATTCTCAGACATATTGATTCAGGTCTGATATCAGGCCCAGGAACCTGCATTTCACGAACACCCCTGATGATTCTGAGAGAAGTGCGGTGTGAGTCCTCCCGGGCCTGTAAGATCAAGTCCTCCATTCTCCACCTGAGTGTTCCACCAGCATGATGGTTCCTACCTGTGTCCTTTATCATAGCCTGCTTTCTTCCTGCCAGGAGTGTTCTGTCATGTCTCAAGGTACCCCTTCTATCAGGCGCTCCCTGGTCGTGCCAGGTAGAATTGGTAGTTGGTACTCTTTCATTGTGTCCCTTTCTTGTACCCTGCAGTCCCCTTTTATTCATAGTACCACTAGTACTACATTGTTATTACGAGTCATTATCTGTTACTTGACTAGATACTTGAGTTCCATGACTAGAAAAACAATTTCTACTCCTTTTTGTATCCTCAGTACCATGCACAAACAAGACACAGTAGGCATTCAGGTGAATGTGGAATGAATGAAATACAAGAGTGAGACTCAGAAATCCTTGATTTTTTTTTTACTTCATATTTGTAACTTCATATTTATGATTATATAATATAAATTTATCAAATTGCTTATTTCCTATAGATTGCTTAACTATAATGTAAAAATATTTATATTCTCCCTTCCTTTAAACATCAGGCAAGTCAGAGAAGTTTATACAAAGGAGGCAGTGATAAGATCTACTTGAAGGATTCTCTGAATAAGTTTGGAAGAAGAGCCATTTGAGCTACTTTATTTTTTTTTATTTTTATTTTTTGGTGGTACTGAGAATTGAACCCAGAGGCATTCTACCTTCGAGCTACACCCCCAGGCCAACTTTATTTCTTATTTGGAAGAAGTCTTCTAGATTGATGAGCATTTCCCTTTTGCTGAGGGAAACTCGAACTTTTGATCCTCCTTTCTCAGCCTCCCAAGTACTGGGATTACAGGCAAGGCCCCCACGCTGGGCTCACTTGAGCTACTTCTTAAGACTGGGTGGAAGTATGTGTGACTTGTGTGACAGCAGGGAGATTGGGGAAGGAGCACGGTCCTGTCATGAGCATGTGCAAAGGTAGAAGGGATCGAAACTGCATGGAAAGGGCAAGTGACTTGATATGACAGTAGAAGTTGTAGGGTTGGGTTAGAGGTGAAATTGGAAGAGTAGGCAGCAATATAGTCAATATAGTCAGGAGGATATTTTGTGCTTTGCAAAGAAGACTGAATTTCATCCTTGAGTTAGAAAATATTATTGAGGCCTCTGAAGCTAGAAACAGTCAGATGGAGCCAGGCATGGTAGTACACACTTGTGATCCCAGTATTTGGGAGGCTGAGACAGGAGGATTTCAGGTTCGAGGACAGGCTCAGCAAGTAGTGAGACTCTCACCAACCTAGTGAGATCCTGTTTCAAAATAAAAATAAAAAGGGCTGGGGGGGTGGGGTGCCGCTTGGTGGTAAAATGCGCCTGGATTCAATCCCCAGTACCACAAAAAAGAAAAAGAAAAGAAAAGAATAAAAAATAGGTGTGGGCATATAGATGGGAGATAGAATGCCCCTGGATTCAATCAGTCCTAAGTACTGAAAAAAACAAAACAACAAACAGCCCAATGGAAAGAAAAGTGGGATGGAGAAAAGACAGGTTAAGGAGATTTGTTATAAATTTATTACAGAAGAGTTGATTAGTAATTTTAATAATTTTATAACTTTTATAATGTTCTGTGTTCATTCTACTGAGTACCCTGATATTTAAAATTTTGCAAAATGAGTTAGACGTAGTTTGTGCCTGCTTTTGGAATATTACTATAGAGTACAGAAAGGTGTAAGTGCCCGAAGCAAATTATTATATAAATATGGCAGAGACGTACAAGTATGTAACACAGGACAGATATAAATGTTGCAGGAGCTTGATGCATTGTGGCCTAAATATAACTAAATGAAATTAGAACCATAGCTTGTATGTGTGTGTGTGCACATACATGTATGTATATAATTTTATCTCACTTAAAATTGGACATTTTGCCGTATGGTTAAATACACTCAGAAAGCACAATTTGTAATGATTGCAACATTTATTCTACCATAAGGCTATGCTTAAATAATTCACCTATTCCCCTATTGTTAGATACTTAGGTTCTTTCCCATTTTTTAAGAATGATTGTCTAAATTGCTGCTTCACTGACCATCTTTTTATATAAAACATTGTCTGTATTTCTGACTTAATATTTAAGATAGGATCCTGGAAATAAATATACTGGATCAAGCCATATCAATCATAAGGGTTCATGAGATATTTTGCCCTTTTTAGTCTTCTGAAAGGCTGCATGCTTGCAGTGTGTGGGTTTGGTTTTCATTATACTGTTTTTATTTATTTATTTATTTATTTATTTATTTATTTATTTATTTATTTATTTTGCGGTACTGGGGATTGAACTCAGGGACATTCTACCTCCGAGCTACACCCCCAGCCCTATTTTTTATTCTTTATTTTGAAACCGAGTCTCACTAAGTTGCGGAGTGCCTCACTAGGTAGCTGAGGCTGGCCGCGAACCCGGATCCTCCAGTCTCAGCCTCCCGAATGCTGGGATTACAAGCATGTGCCACCACGCCCGGCTAATTATACTGTTTTTAGTGTTTACTGATGGCAAATTTTATAAGTGGTTTCTGGTGGTTATCATAACTGTCATTTCTTGACAACTAGTTTGAGCAGATTTCCCTGTGTTTATTGTCTATGTTTCTTTTATTGTGAATCATCTTTGACCTTTACAGTTTTTTCCATTTTCTTTTATTTGACATTAGTATTCTTCTTATTGATTTTAAAGAAATATTTATATAGATGATAACCCCTTATCAGTAGCATTTCTGGCACATTTTATTTCTGTTTCTTACTTGCCCTTTAATATTTTTTATTTTTTACAGTAGAGAATTTTAAGTTTAAGCACTTTGGAAAGTACTTTCTCATCTCAAGATCAGACATTCATTCACCTATATTCTTGATTTAGTTTTCAGAATTTGCATTTTCTATTTCTCTTAATAATCCATGATAATGGAATTCTTTTGGGCAGAAGAGTGACATGATTAGATTTGTGTCTCAGAAGGAAGTCTGAGCCCTATGGAGGTCGCCATGGAGTAAGGCAAGAAGTAGGCTAGTGAAACCTGCCTTGAGGGGCGGTGATAAGAGTCTGAATTTCTGTGCTGACCCGGGGACAGAAAGGACAGGAGTGATTCCTAGCATGCAAGAGGTGCAGCAGGTTTAGAGGGAGAGTGGAGATGGGCACACCTTAAATATGAGGTGCCAGCACTTGGAAATAACAGGGCTGGAGTTTCTTCAGGAGGCTGGTCTGGCTGGAAATCCGGGAGCCATCTATTATAGGTGATAGTACTAAGTTGGGAGGAGGAATGAATTATCAGGGCAACTGATGCAGGGTATCAGGATTAGAAGGCTCTCTATGAGGGCGTTCAGGATGCCGTAAGGTGGCTTTTTATTCTTTTTATTTACACTCTGTCTCAGCAAAAACAATGTCAAATACTGTAAAGATTACAGAGAAAAGGGACTCAATAGTTGCTACTGGATTCATCTACTCTATGTTTAATAAATTTGCCTAAAAGGCACAGTTGGGGTGGGGAATAAAGCAAGGGGCATGGTCAGGGTTGCACTTTTGTTGGTGTGTTGTAATCTCACATCATTATGTAGGTCACAGTGATAGGAACATACGTGCACACAGTACTTGGAGAACCTCCCCCCGCCACATCCCCCCCCCCACGTGATTTTGAGATTGGCATTAGTAATTTCACATATGTACATAACTTCAGTGGCAGTTTTCCCTCTCATTGACTATCCCTCCCTCCCCCCAGCACAACCCTCCTCTAGACCCCGACCATCACTCCACTGGGGTTCAGGATGACACATTTTTTAGGATCTGAAAAAAAAACCTATGAATATGTTTTCTATTGAGGGCAAGAAATCTGTGAGCAGTAAGAGATTGGAGGTAAAATAGAAAAAGGAAGAATTTGCTGGTGCAACTTAAAAGGCTCAATAGCATGATACACAGATTATTCTTTCAGGTGAAGCAATAGTTCATTCTCAGAGAGAGAATTTCCATACAAGTTACTGAAGCAAGAACAACAAAAAAAATTGAGCACAAAACACAGGCAAAGCTTTAGTGGTGGCGGGTTCATCGCCCAGGAAAGGGGGCAGCCCTGATTGAGAGAGAAGTCAAAACTACCTGAAACAAATTTTGATCTATTATACAAGTAAAGAGACTTTCTGCTTCAACAATCAACTTTTTATTTCTTTGGTTTATAATTAATTGACAGTTTTATGATCATTTCAGCAGAAAGTTCTTCTAATTGTCAAAACTCATCTTTTACGTGTTACTGATCAGCGGTTAGTATATTACTTTTAATGATATGGTTCCTTAAAAAGGCAGCTTAGTAAGCATTTTAATTCTGCTATTTATTGTTCATTAATGAATGTTAAACATTTTTACTTATAACCATGTCTTAAAAATATCTGTTGCAGGGGAATTTACCCAAATATTCTCATAACTCCCTGATGGTTCAAGCAATAAAGACAAACCTCACAGACCCGGACATCCATGTGCTTTTCTTTGATGTGGAAGCGTTGATTATTCAACTCTTGACTGAAGAAGCCTCTAGGCCGAACACTGCGCTTATTTCCCCAGAGAATTTGCAAAAAGCATCTGGCAGTTCAGACAAAGGGGGCTCTTTCCTAACGGGAAAACGAGCAGCAGTTCTCTTCCAACAAGTGAAAGAAACCATCAAAGAGAACATAAAGGAACACCTCCTTGACGATGAAGATGAGGATGAAGAGACAATGAGGCAGAGAAGGGAAGAAAGTGATCCTGAATATCGGGCCAGCAAATCGAAGCCCTTGACCCTCTTAGAATATAATTTAACTATGGACACGGCCAAATTGTTCATGTCCTGCCTTCACGCCTGGGGTCTGAATGAAGTTCTGGACGAAGTTTGTCTCGATCGCCTCGGCATGCTGAAACCACATTGCACAGTATCCTTTGGCCTCTTATCAAGAGGAGGTCACATGTCACTGATGCTGCCTGGTTATAATCAGGCTGCTAGTAAATTGCCACATGGGAAAGCAGAAGGGGGATGGAAGCCGCCAGCAGCTGAGGGGATAGGAAAGGGGACGTACGGAGTGTCTCGAGCCGTCACCACGCAACACCTCCTGTCTATCATATCTTTGGCAAACACTTTAATGAGTATGACCAATGCAACTTTTATTGGTGATCATATGAAGAAGGGCCCTACCAGGTGTGATCATGATAGCTTGATTTTATTCTTCAGTTTCAAAAAAAAAAAACCTGCTCTATTTTTTTGGTCATTGTTTCTTTTTTTCTCTTCTTTATTTACTTCTTTATTTATTTATTTATTTATTTATTTATTTATTTATTTATTTATATTTTGTCTCTCAATCCTTTTCATCATTTCAGTGTTATCTCCATGTTTCCACTTTAAATCTTAGAACATAGATCTCTCTAATGCCTAGCTTAAAACGTAATAAAATAATCCCATTTTATATATACACTGATACATTTAGTGCTATTAAAAAAAGAATTTAGAATGTGGGAGTTGGTCAAGTAGACTAGCTCGTGAGTAAATACAATCTTGTTTCGTTTTTGGTACTGGGGATTGAACCCAGGGCATTCTGCTTCTGAGCTATACCCCCAGATCTCAGCCTCTCAAGTACTGGGATTACAGACGTGCACCACTGCACCTAGCTGTAAATATAATGTTAAAGTTATATCTACTGGAACTTTGTACCAACATTCAACTAAGAATGTATATCTGGTTAAAACTTCTCATCATAATCCATATAACAATAACACATGTTCAGTGATTCTCTTCAGAATCATGAAAAAGTGTATTCAGGATTTTTCTTCTTATTCTTTTTTTTTTTTGCAGAACTGGGGACTGAACCCCAGGGGCATTCTACCTCTGAGCTATACCCCCCAGCCCTATTTTTTTATTCTTTATTTTTGAAATAGGGCCTCAATAAGTAGCTGAGGCTGGCCTCCCAAGTACTGGGATTACAAGCCTGCGCCACCACGCTCGGCCAGGATTTTTCAATAGGGAAAGAACATACAACCTTTAAAAATGCAGAATACTATTTTAATGGTTCTAGACTACCAAGCCTCCATGTTTTTTCCTATTTTCCAGAGTTTTGAAGATGACTTTTTATTCTCCTCTATTCAGAATTGAGCATATCAGTTTTTTTAAGACAGTCACACCTGTAATCCCAGTACTTGAGAGGCTGAGATGGGGTGTGCAGGGGATCACAGGGTCTAGGACAGCCTTGGCAACTTAGCAAGACCCTGGTTCCAAATAAAACAATAAAATAGGGCTGAAGTATAGGTCAAAGGTAGAGTACCTCTGGGTTGATTCCCTAGTACCACACAATAAAATTAAAAAAAAAAAAATCTAACAGATATTTATGTATCACTTACTTTGTGTCCGGCTCTAAGTATTTTATGAAAATGAACTCATTAGTGATAGTTTTGTCATTCCTTTATTACAAGTAAGAAAACCAAGACACAGAGGGGTGAGTAATTTGCACTAGGTCATGTAGTTAGTAAGTGTTAGAGCCAGAATTAAAACTGAGAAAGTCCACTCCTGGGATCCAAGATTTCATAATGTCTTCTTCATTTTTTATATCTTAGGGTTAATTTTAAAATCAGTGTATTGTTCCATGAATTCATTTAGGCCAGCAATAATAGATTGGTTGAAATCTCAGCATGCTAATATTAAAGAATGGAAGATTAAGAATGATATTTACCTATCATTGGTAGTTCTTAGATTGCTCATAAATATTTCTTAAACTAATAGAAAATATAAATTGTAAATTTTTTACTTGCTGATTGCTAATTTTATGTTTATTTTACCATATTCAAATTTGAAGTAGAAAATATTAGCAGACACAAAACAAAAAATGATCATCTTTTTGGAACAGTTACTTGAAAATGTTCTTTGTGTATCTCTTCACAATTCATTTGAATCTAGAAAACTTAATATTTTAAATAGTTCTGGATAAGAAAATGTGAAAGTATATATACATGTATTTTTTCTTGTTTTTTAAGGCCACCTAGACCAAGCACCCCAGACCTTTCTAAGGCAAAGGGTTCCCCTCCAACTTCCAGTAATATTGTGCAAGGACAGATTAAACAAGGTAAAACTAAATCTTATTAAGTAATTGACATGACATTTCAGCTGTAGAAACTGAGGAAGCATAGCTAATGTGTAATCATAACATTTTGTTTGTCTCAGATTGTTAAAAGAGAGAAAAGCTGTTATATTCCAGATGTAAATATGGATAATTAAGATGTCAGTTAAAAATAAATCAGATTTATTTAGAAACTGATAAATGAGCATATTTCACATAATTTTATTATACTGTCTTTGGCCTAATTTTTATGCATTAGAGGCACCTTAACTTGACAACGCTGGTGTTTTAATTGTGTGCATCTTGAGTTTAAAAGTTGTACCTGTTTTTTAACTATGTTTAGGAATGCTTAAATACATAGTTCCATACTGTAGCTAATCTACCATTGCCACTCTTTTATACATTGTGACTTATAGGTAGAAATTCTTGTTAAATTATTCCTTTTATCCTTTGTTTTTATGTAAATCATTATATACCATAACTTTTCATTTTTAGCTTTGTTTTTCATTTAGTGGATAAGAGAGAAGAAAGGCTGAATTTCTTTTCCTTTATTTGTTTATATAGATTTGTATTATTAATTAATGTGCTCAAATACTCCTGAGCGTATCTTTGATACTCCTTTCACACTGACAAATAACCAAGAGAGCTATGGACTCACTTCTTTTTTTTTTTTTTTTGTGGTACCGGGGATTGAACTCAGGGGCCTTCTACCTCCACGCTATACCCCCAGCCTTATTATTATTATTTTTTTTATTCTTTATTTTGAAACTGAGTCTCACTAAGTTGCAGAGTGCCTCACTAGGTAGCTGAGGCTGGCCGCGAACCCGGATCCTCTGGTCTCAGCCTCCCGAATGCTGGGATTACAAGCATGCGCCACCACGCCCGACTTGGACTCACTTCTGACTGGAGAACTTTCTTTAGATGAATAGTTAATGCTGACTCACAGAATGTCATAGAGAGAAGCAAAGTAAGCAAGGAAAGGGTTGATGAAGGTTCTAACGCTTATAAATGCGAACATCTTAGAGTTTTCTTTTTCCCTTCAGGTTTTTGGTGTTATTAAGTTTGGAAGAGCCAAAGAGTAGTTCTATAAAGTTTGTTAGATAAACAAAAACTCCAACTTCATGTGTATTTATCCCCCTTTCCTTGGACAAGTACTCTTACCTTCTTAGCTCATTATTTTGTTATTTACTGTAATATCCTTAAATGGTATATTTGATTTTCAGACAGTGCTAGCCACTGTTGGTTCTCAATGTGGAAGATAAGCTCCCATAGTCTCTATGCCATTCCCATTCTTCATTACTAGGCCTTAATTTCTGATAGTCATCCATCTCATTTCCTCATGCTCTAATTATATAATCATTTTGTAATTGTTATGTTGTATTAAGCTATATAAGAGTTATATAATAGTTCTGTTTAGATTACTTTTGTGCTTGTGTGTGAAATATACCTACAGAAAAGCTGGGCATGGTGGCGCATGCTTGTAATCCCAGTACTTGGGAGGCTGAGACAGGAGGATCCAGGTTCGCGGCCAGCCTCAGCTACTTACTGAGGCCCTCTGCAACTTAGTGAGACCCTGTTTCAAAATAAACAATAAAAAATGGAGCTGGGGGTGTAGCTCAGAGGTAGAATATCCCTGAGTTCAATCCCTAGTACTGCCCCCCCCAAAAATATATATATACACACACACATACATATATATTACCTACAGAAAAGTACACAAAACAAAATTGTGCAACTTGATGACTTTTGTAAGCTGAACACTTGTAGTTATCACTTTGCACAAGGAATAGAACATTACCAGGATTTCAGAGGCATCTCACAGGTTCCCTCTCAGCCATTAAACCTTCCCCTCTCAAGGTTAAGCATCCCTAATCCAAAGTCTGAAATCAAAATACTCCAACATATGAAACTTTTTCTGTCAACTACCTCTTTGCTTTCTTTTTTCTTAAAATTATTTTATTAGTGCATTGCAATTATATGCTATTATGAACATTTCAGTGAGGTTCAAGGTATTAAAAACATACATGTACACATGTATATTTGTGTATGTCTATGTCTCACTCAGCTCCCCGTCCTCTTTACCCACACAGGTTAGCGAGATTGATAGTAATGCCTTCACATATTGCTGTAGTATTATTTGAACTGTTCCCTTTTTCAGTCCTCCCTATTCCCTCCCTAACTCTCTTCAGCTACCTATTCACTTCCCTTAACTCTGTTCATCTACTCTACAATCTCTCTGAAGTCCCTTCTGTTTCCTGTTTTCTAACTAGCTTCCAGTAATGAGAGAAAACATACTGCCCTTGACTTTGTTAATACACTTTTATTGGTTCATTATAGTCTCACATCATAATGTACTTCAGAGAGATATTGACATACATGCACAAAGCACTTGGTGCTACCCTTGACTTTCTGAGACTGGTCAATCTCACTTAATACAATATTTTCCAGTTCCATCCGTTTTCCTGCAAATGACATAATTTTGTTCTTCTTTATGGCTGAGTAAAATTTCATTGTGTATGTATATCAAATTTTTTTTTATCCATTCATCTGTTGATGGACACTTGGGTCTATTCTTTAAAGCGGCCATTGTGAATTATACTGCTATAAACATGGATATTCATGTATAGCTATAGTATTCTGACTTTAGTTCTTTAGGAAAGATCCCGAGAAAAGATATTGACAGGTCATATGGTGGTTCCATTCCTAGTTTTTTGAGGAACCTCCAAATTGATCTCCACAGTGGTTGTACTAATTCACAATTCCTCCAGTAGTGTCTAAGAATTCCTATTTCCCCACATTCTCATCAGCATTTGTTATCGTTTGTATTCTTGATGTTGCCATACCAACTGGAGTTAGGTGGAATCTCAGTGTAATTTTGACTTGCATTTCCCTGATTGCTAGTGATGTTGAACCTTTTTTCCAGTATTTATTGGTCTGTTGTAGTTCTTCTTTTAACAAGTATCTATTCAATTCTTTTGCCTTTTTTTTTTTTTTTTTTTTTTGCAGTACTGGGGATTGATCCCAGGGGCATTCTACCTCTGAGCTACACCCCCAGCCCTATTTTTTATTCTTTAATTTGAAACAGGATCTCACTAAGTTGTGGAGGGCCTCACTAAGTAGCTGAGGATGGCCGTGAACCCGGATCCTCCTATCTCAGCCTCCCAAGTACAGGGATTACAAGTGTGTGCCACCACGCCCGGCTTTTGCCAATTTTTTGACTGTGTTTTTTTAAGTGTTAATTTTTTTTTTTTTTTTTTTTTTTTTTGCGGTACTGGGGATTGAACTCAGGGGCATTCTACCTCCGAGCTATACCCCCAGCCCTATTTTTTTATTCTTTATTTTGAAACCGAGTCTCACTAAGTTGCTGAGTGCCTCACTAGGTAGCTGAGGCTGGCCGCGAACCCGGATCCTCCGGTCTCAGCCTCCCGAATGCTGGGATTACAAGCGTGCGCCACTTTAAGTGTTAATTTTTTTAACGTTTTATATTCTAGATATTAGTCCTTTATCAGAAGAGTAACTAGCAAAGATTCTTGCATTCCGTAGGCTCTCTTTAGGTTCTTGATTGTTTCTTTGCTATATAGAAGCTTTTAAATTTGATCCCGTCTCATTTATTGGTTTTCAGTTTTATTGATTTATTGATTCTGAGCTTTGGGATCTTATTGAGAAAGTCTTTACTGGTGCCTGTATGTTGGAGAGTTTATCCTGTGGCTTATTCTAGTAGTTGTATAGTTTCTGTCTAATTTTTAGGTCTTTGATCTATCTTAAATTGACCTTTGTGCAGGACAAGAGATTGGGATCTAATGTTAACCTTCTACAAATGGATATCTAGTTTTCCAAGCACCATTTGAAGAAGAGGCTATCTTTTCTCCAGCATGTATTTTTGGTTCCTTTGTCAAAAATCAACTAGCTATCAGTGTGCGGATTTGTTTTTGTATCTTCTACTCTATTCTATTAGTGTTATGCTTTCTTTTATAATGGTACCACCTAAGTTTAAATTCCTAAGCTTTATAGTTCAGTTTTGCCTCTTTTGAGTCTTATATTAATTCAGTTAATCTTACAGTTTGTATTCTTTTCTGTTTAGCTTCTTTTGTGAGATTGACTAGTGTTGCATTTGACTCTTGTTTATTCATTTTCATCACTATATATCATTATGTTTTATAAACAGGTCACAATTTATTCACCTACTTTTTAAAAAAATTAAGGACAGTGTTTGTTTTATATTTTTCCAAGATACCCTTTATCTGATTGTGGAAGTTTATATTCCTAGTTTGTTGAGCTTTATTTTTATTATTTTGAATGGATGTTAGATAAGTATATTGACTTTTTCGTTTTAAAACAACTTTGTAATATATACCGCACTTTGTCATGATTAATTATTCATTTTATAGGTCATTAAATACAATTTGTGTAGGAGGGATTTTGGTGTGCATAGTTTTCATTTTTGATAATGTCTTGGTACAATTTTGGTAACAAGGTAATGCCTAACAGAATGCTAAGGAGGTTATACTTTTTCTCATATTTTCTGGAAGGGTTTGGGTAGATTGGTATTCTTTCTCTCTTATTTGGTTGGTTCAATTCATTAGTGAAAGCTTTTACTACTGTACTTTTCTTAATGGGAAAGTTTTTAGCTATAGATTTAAAAATGTTTTATATACAGCCAGGAGTGGTAACATACATTCCCAGTACTTGGGAAACTGAAACAGGAAGATTGCAGGTTCGAGGCCAACTTTAGCAACTTAGTGAGGCCTTTTGCAACTTAGTGAGACTCTGTTTCAAAATAAAGAATAAAAAATAGGGCTGGGGGTATAGCTTGGAGGTAGAATGACCCTGGGTTCAATTCTCAGTTCTGCAAAACCAAAACAAACAAAAAATAAAAATGACTGGAGGTGTAATTCAGAGGTAGAATGGCCCTTGGTTCAAGCCCTAGTACCACACACACACACACACACACACACACACAAAAGTTTGATATATACATAAAATTAATGTTGCATATATGGATATTCAGTTTTTAAAAAAAATTCTTCTTGAGTAAATTTTGGTAGTTTGAGCTGGGCGTGGTGGTGCACGCTTGTAATCCCAGCATTCGGGAGGCTGAGACCGGAGGATCTGGGTTCACGGCCAGCCTCAGCTACCTTGTGAGGCACTCTGCAACTTAGTGAGACTTGGTTTCAAAATAAAGAATAAAAATTAGGGCTAGGGGTATAGCTCGGAGGTAGAATGCCTCTGAGTTCAATCCCCAGTACCGCAAAAAAAAAAAAAAAAAAAAAAAAAAAAAATTTGGTAGTTTGTATCAAATTAATGAACAAAAAGTTATAGGATATGAAATTATCTCTACTTTTTCATTTGTGTTATTCATAATTTGTTTTTTCTCTCTTTTCCAAAACAGCCGATCTAGTAGTTTTTGGTTTCATTGATTTTTATCTATTATTTTTGTTTCCTATTTCATTGATTTGTACTTGGATTGATATAATTTTATTTTTTTCCTATTTTTAATTTGCTTTTATTTTTTTAATTTCTTAAGGTGGAAGCTCAGGGCATTGAATTGAGACTTTTCCTCTTTTCTTTTCTTTTTTTTTTTTTTTTTGCGGTACTGGGGATTGAACTCAGGGGCGTTCTACCTCCGAGCTACACCCTCAGCCCTATTTTTTATTCTTTATTTTGAAACCAGGTCTCACTAAGTTGCTGAGTGCCTCACTAGGTAGCTGAGGCTGGCCGCGAACCCGTATCCTCCGGTCTCAGCCTCCCAAATGCTGGGATTACAAGCGTGCACCACCACGCCCGGTTCACCTTTCCTCTTTTCTAACATGGGCAGTCAGTGCCACAGATACCTACATGAATACTTATTGATTTCGTGGCATCCTATACATTTTGATTTGTTGTACTTTTTTTTTTTTAATCCTTAGATAATTTGGTAATGAGCTATTTAAGTTTTTAAACACTTTGGGATTTTTCACAGATCTATCTGGTTTTTAATTTACAGTCAGATGTCATACTTTGTATGGTTTAAATCCTTTGGAATTTTTTTCAGTTTATTCTGTTTATTTAAAAATAAAAATTATATTTATGGTATATAAAATTATGTTTTGATACATGTATACATTGTAGAATTGCTAAATCCAGCTAATGAACATATCCATTACTTCATATATGTATCTCTCTCCCCATCCTCTGTGAGAATACTTCAGTTCCACTCTCTGAGTAATTTTGAAGTACATAATATATTGTTATTAACTATAGTCATCATATTGTACAATATGAATTCTTTTGCATTTATTGAAACTTGGTGGGCCCAGTATATGGTTTGTCTTTGTAAATACTGTGTGTACTTCAAAGGAAGTGTGTATTTGGTTGTTGTTGGGTGGATTATTTCTTAAAATCAGTCAGTTCAAGTTGATTGACAATATTCAAACTTAGCATATACTTGCTGTTTTTTCTGCCTATTTTGTCCTATGAGTTTTTTTATTTTTATTTCTCCTTGCATTTTTGTCAGTTTCATGTACCCTAAAATGTCCTTATTAGGTGTGTGAACCTTTGGAATTGTTATTTCTTCTTAATTTTTTGACTCTGTTGTCATTATGAAATAAACCTATTTGTCTTTGCTGATTTCCTTTGCTCTGAAATCTACTTTGTGAATATATTTTATTATTTCTGGCTACTGTTATTGTGGCAGATTTTCTTCCAATCTTTTATTTTTTATCTATTTAGGTCTTTGTACTTAGGGTGTGTTTCCTGTAGGCAGCATATAGTTGACACTTGTTTTTTGTTTGTTTTATCCAGTCTGAGTTGTGATGCTTAACCCATTTACATTTAATGTTATTTTTATGTAGTTAGATTTGAGTCTGTTATTCTGCTGCTCTTTATTTTTTCTTTGTCCCACTTGGTCTTTGTTCTTTCCCTTCTTCTGCTGTCTTTTTAATTGACTAAATATAATTTAAGATTTCATTTTTTTTCCTTTGTTAGCTTTTCACTAATTATTTTATTATTTTAGCAGACATTTTAGAGTTTATAGTTTACATCCTTAGCTTATCACCATGTACCTTTAAATGATATTATACCATTTAACATATAATAGCCTTATAATATTGTGCTTACATTTCTTACCTCCTAGGCTGTATGCTGTTGTTACTCAGCATTTTATTTTTGCATATGTTAGAAACCTCACAAATCATTGTTAAGATTTGTGCTTAATAGTCAATTATTTGAAAGAGACTAAATAAAAAAAAATACACATTTACCTATGTTGTTACTATTGTTGGTGTTCTTTATCCCTTTGTGCAGATCCACATTTCTATCTTGTAATCTTCTTTCTGCCTAAATGACTTGCTTTTCTTTAAACTTTTGTGTGCTGGCAAACATCTTATTTTGCCTTTGCTTTTGAAATATATTTTTGACTCCTGTAGAATTCTGGTTTCATTTTTTTTTTTCCCTTCAGTACTTTCAAGATGATACTATATTGTCTTCTGGTAGGCATTGTGTCTTATGAAAAATCTGATGTTATTCTTATCTATGTTCCTCTGTATGTGACGTTATTATTAGTGCTGCTTTTGAGATTTTCTCTTCAGTTCTGATTTTGAGCAATTTGATTTTATGGTACCTTAGTATTTCTCATATTTTTTTTCATTGTTGTCAGGGCTTTATTTAACTTCTTAATTTTAGAGCTCTTATTAATATAAAAAGATTTGAACAATTGCTCCTCAATTATTCTTTCTGTCTCTACATTTCTCCTTTCTCTAGTAGACTCAAATTACATGTCCATTTGGCTGCTTGAAATTGTTTTATAGATCACTGATGCTTTTTCTCTGGTTTTTTTTTTAGAACCCATATCTGATAATTCTGAGATCTCTGTCAGTTCCAAGTTGGTTTTAATTAATTGTTCTCATTTTGGACTGTGATTTCTTTACATGTTTGGTCATCCTTGATTTATTGGTAAATATTTGAATTTGTCAAGTAGGGTATTAGATATTTTTGTATTCTTGCAAATCTTCTTGAGTTCTGTTTTGTGACACAGTTACGTAGAAATAGTTTGACCTTTTTCTAGTCTTGTTTTTATGATTTGTTAGGTAGATTTATAGCAGTGCTCTGTGTAAGGCAGAGTATGCCCTATTATCAAATGCTCCATGAAGTTTGAGGTTTTTTTTTCCAGTCAAGATTGGTGAGAGCAAGTACTGTTGCTGGCCTTTCTCTAGCCTCTACTAGTTTCTATGCACACATGTACTTACTGGTACTCTGCTGAATACTCAAAGGGGACTCCCTGAAGGACTTCAATCTTTGCATCTCTCTTCTCTGTCCTATGACTTCTAGATGCCTTGGTTTTTTGAGAGTCTCAGATGTGTCTACTCAACTCAGGGAGTTGAACTCAGGGAGATGAACTCCTCACGTCCCCTTCCTTGCATCTTCATCTGGAAACTTTCTCCAGACAATAAGCTAGACCAATAGTAGTGCTCACTTTGTATCCCCAGTTCACCCCTTATTGCTTGATGTCTCAGTGGCTTGAAATTCAGTTTTATGTAGTGTGTGTGTGTGTGTGTGTGTGTGTGTGTGTGTGTGTGTGATTGTTTTAGGCAAGAATATAAATGTTCTCTGTTACTCCATCTTGGTCCAAAGTGGAAAGTTCCTTTCCCTTTGTCTAAATATGCTATTATTTATCAAGTAAAATTCTTTCTGTTCCTTGGAATTTTGATATTTTTAGAGCATTATTAGATAGAGACCTAAAAACAGACTCACATAGATAACTGACTTGTTTGAAATACACTAAATATTAATTTCAAATTAATTAGTTAGCAATGGTGGTTTAATTAGTGCACAACCAGCATTTTTAAACTCCAGATATGTGCATTTTCTCCAATAGCATCTATGTATTTTTCTGAATGCTTTGGCAATATCTTACACCATAGATTAGACAAATCAGTGGCAGGGTGTATTTTCCTTCATTAAGTTAGTTTAAAGCTTTATATAAGATTCTGTTAAAGTAGAGGAAAGGGGTTCATGGAGGCAAAAGGGGAAGGCAAGGGCAGGTACTGGGGAATGAAACTGACCAAATTATTTTAATTCATATATGAACACATCACAATGAATCCCACTGTTACATAAATTATTATGAACCAATAAAAATAAAAAAATACTATTTGTCATCATTATACTTATTATTATTCTTAGTAGTTGATTTTTCTTTTTGAATTATATTTACCCCTCTGTAACCATAGTCGATAGAAGCATTGAGATAATTTGTGACACGGTCATGGTACATTATATATCTACCACTTTTATGGTGTTGGATTTGGAATGTCTTACTATTGCTTCCTTAAGAAAAACATTGAGTTGAGAGAGCAGTGAACAAGGCATTGACAATTGAGTCTTTCTGAAGCATTCATCTAAATCAATGAATGTAGGAATTTCCATTTGTAAAACACATTTGTCTTTTCAAGTAAATGAGGACCCACGGTCTATTGAGAGAGAGAGTTGTATAGTAAAATGCTTTAGCATGGCATTAAGAAGTCCACTTTCATATTGCCCTACATTGAAATTAATATTTAGTGTAATTTTAGTGTAATTCAACAATTACTTGTTAGGCATCTTTTGTCTCATACAACTCTGGGAGCTTAGAGAGATTAGTCTGTATCCTCTCTTGAATGGTTTATATATGTCTAGTAGAGAACACATGAACATAAATAACCAATTTAGGGTAAAAAGTGGCAAGAGATAACAAAGGACTCTGAGTTCTCAAAGATTCAGCAATGAGAGCATTATACCTTCATCTTTCTATTCTCACTTCTCTTAACTTGGTTTTCTTTTGCTGACTCCCACTGTGGTGCCTAATGACTCATGATCCTTTTTTTCTTTTTTTTGTGGTACTGGGGATTGAACCCAGAGGCATTCTACCTTTGAGTTACACCCCCAGCCCGATTTTATTTCTTATTTGGAAACAGGGTCTCACTAGGTTGATGAGAGTCTCACTACTTGCTGAGGCTGTCCTTGAATCTGTGATCCTCCTATCTCAACCTCCCAAGTACTGGGATTATAGGCGTGTGTGTCACCATGCTGGCTCACATGATCCATTTTTAAGATGGATTGCAAACAGGAACATGCTCCTTTTCAGTAAACTGTCATTAATATGTTGGCCACTTAGTCAAACCACTTAAAGGATTAAGGTTATGTTATGTTATTTGCAATTTTTTTTTTAGAAATGGATCAACTTTGGTTTTGTAACCTGAGAAATAAGTAGTTATTGTTAAATTATCTCAGGAAAAATTTGTGTAAGTTAACAAGTAGTTATCATTATTCTTTTCTAAGGTCTGTAGCCCTAAAACTGAACATAACCTGGAGTACATATGTCAAGTCAACAAGTGGATCTGAGGTGTGTGTGTGTGTGTGTGTGTGTGTGTGTGTGTGTGTGTGTTTGAACTTATATGCCTTTCTTTTTTCAGTTGTCTTGTAACTTTGATCTGCTGAGGAAGCTCAAAGGCAGGGAAATCATTTTCTGTTTTGTTCACTGATTTATCATGAGTATTTGGAACAGTGGCTGATTCATAGAAGTAGCTCAGCAAATATTTGTTGAATGAATGAATATCTAAATACTTTTTTTTTTAATGCTTCTAGGGTCAATATGTCAGTAACTAGGTAGATATATATATTGTCACACTGGTTTGTTGTCTTCATTTATCTTTTTGTGTAAGAATAAGCAGTTGAATAGTCTTTTAGCTGCAAAATTACTATCTTAAAGGACCTCCCAGGTAAAATAATAGAAACTATGTCTGTTTCTGTCTCCATTTTAAACCTGTGTGAGAACTGTTTTCCCTTTTGTTTTGCTAATCCTTAGTGAGAGAAGCAAATTGATAGGTGACATAGCAGCTTTTCTGTTTTAAGAACTCAAATGATTGATTTTGTTTTATGATGTAAATCCTCAATATTCAGTGCCACTCAGAACTTTCCAGATTTATTATTTACCATTAAATCTTGAGTGTTATTTATTTTGAAAGTAGTACTTTTTCTTCTAATTTCTTTCTTTTTTTTTTTTTTTTTTTTGCGGTACTGGGAATTGAACTCAGGGGCATTCTACCTCCGAGCTACACCCCCAGCCCTATTTTTTATTCTTTTATTTTGAAACCGAGTCTCACTAAGTTGTGGAGTGCCTCACTAGCTAGCTGAGGCTGGCCGTGAACCCGGATCCTCCGGTCTCAGCCTCCCGAATGCTGGGATTACAAGCGTGCGCCACCACGCCCGGCTTTTTCTTCTAATTGTTGCTGATTTTTCTATGTATAGACAGTTGAAAAAGCCATGACAGAGTTAATATATTAGTGAATTGTCAAAGTAGTTCTGGACTCTGCCCTTCCAGTTGTGAGTTAGTGTGAATAGGGTATTTTTTGGTGGTAATGCAGAGATTTTTAAAGCATAATAAGTCTTGTTCATTGATTTCTATTACAGTATTTTTCTTTACTTGGGGTACATATTGAATTTATGAAAGAGCAAGTATAATGCTATTTTCTTAATCTGAAATATCATTTAAACATGACTCCAAAAATATAAACCTAAAATCTTTTTTTTTTCTTTTTCTCTTGTAAATAATAAAGCTGGGCATGGTAGTGCACACTTGTAATCCCAGTACTTGGGAGACTGAGACAGGAAGATCACAGGTTTGTGGCCAGCCTCAGCAACTTAGTAAACTGACTCTGTTTCAAATTAAATAAGGCTAGAGGTATAGCTCAGAGGTAGAACTCCTCACTCCTGGGTTCAATCTCCAGCACACATCCAAAAAAATAATTAATAATGTTCAACATATATAAGACATATATTTATCCTGGCTATTTTGCCAATAGCATTTCTATTTTCCTTGTATACTTGTGCTTTGAGATAGCATGGTGTTGTAATCCCACTATTTATTTGACACAGCTAGGATAGTGATTACTTGCTACTAAACTTATTCATTTTTGTTGGTTTTTCTTACGCTCTCATTCTAGTGTCCTTTCAGAATTAAGGATAAACCCACACAGAATTAACATAGTTTTCCAGGGGTAAAAAAGTGCAACTATGGAAGAGTTTCAAATGTTGGAAGCCACCAGAGGAATTTTCTTGATATTTTGGTGGTGTGAGAGCTAAACCTGAAAACCTACTCCTTGTCCCCAAAGTTTACCAACTTTTTGCATAGGGAAGCGAATATTTTATAGGTCATATTAGCTAAATCTATATTTAAATATAAGAAATGAGAAGTAAAATTATTTGTTGGAATATAGAAATATTTGTGATTTCCTTGCAAGATTACTTTTAAGGAGTTATTAGATCTTGAGAAGTACATAAGTAAAAGCAACTCTATTTCTTTATATCATTATCAAATAACCATAATTTCATATTGAACAGAACCTAAGTTTATCACAATAAAAAGAATTATAATTTCCCAGATAAAACTTTCATGTATGCCAGAAGTGCTTTCTCAGGGTTTACAGAGTTAAATTTTCCTTTTTTGTTACTGTTTGTGGACTTCTTTGAGTTCTACTGTTTACCTCACACGTGCCTGATTGACATTATGATGCATTCGTGTGGAAATTATGAAAAAGTTGTTTTCATGCAGCTGTCCTGTTGTCACAAAAGAACTTCACTGCATGAAAAGCAAACATATCATTCAGCAGACAATGCTTAATCTGTTCAGGAGCCCAAACCTATTGCCGTTCAATGACAGAAGAAAGGAGAGGGATTAATTTGAAGATGCTTGTGCATGACATATGGTAATTTCTCCATAGGAAGGAAGTGTCAAATGGTGACCTCTAAATCTTAACATTGACCTCCAGTTGTAGAATGTGTGCGCCATGTGGTCCTTTTGCTTTTTCATATGATAATATAAGCTGAAACATTTTCCTAGCAACGTGTAACTTTTTGGGGGGAGGGGAATGGCTCATCTATTCCATAAGAATGATAAAATTCACAATAATTGTATTTGTATCATATAATATTTTTAAATATTAAGGAATGAAACTATACTAAAATTCTCCTAACAGGAATAAACATAATAATGCAGTATATATTTGTAATAAGCTGGTATATTTCAAATGAGTTTTATATGGTGTAGAAAATTGAAATGATCTCACTGAGTATTGGTTTGAGATCTTTTAAAATAACTTACACATAATGCTAGAGAATAAATTATTAGACAAATGTAATAAAAAAACACAAAGACCAACACAAACTTTTTCATTATGTGATACATTTCAAAAATTGAATTCATTTTTGGTAATTCTTAATACTTTGTCATTTTTATTAAAGCCTTCATTGTTTTAGAACTAGGTTTTGCAGTATTTGACACATCATTCATCTATAGTATTAAATAGATTTTGACTTTAAGAGGAAGTTAAACTACACTGTGATTGCTATTCAATAAAATACATCATTTCCCTGCTGTAACCTTTAATGATCATGCCCTTCTGATTAAAACATCATTTTTCAGTTCCACGTTCGTTATACTTTGCCGACTTTGTTTTTCATTCTTCACTAATACTGCGCTTTTTTTCAGAAACTGCTGTAGCTCACTTCTCTCCTCTTTATTTCTCCTCTTCTCCTCTGCAAGCTGCTGCACCTGTCGTTTCCACTCGGTCTGACGCCGATCACTCTGGCTCTGCCTCTGCCTCTATTCCTGCTTCACATACCTGTTTCTTAGTAAATGAAGGTATTCTCTCTCACTTCCTAACAACATCCTTTCAGCCTGTGCTTTATCCTGGTAGACATATTTTTTATCTAATTTATACATTCATCTGCTTCGTTATGTATGAGATCCTAAAATTCCCATTTTATGACTTTATTTGCTAATGTCAATGACAGAGAGCTGGCTATAAAAATGTTCTGTTACTGCTGGCTGGCACAAGCCATGTTCCCTGTCACCTAGTGTGCAAAGGTGCTAATCTCTGATGTGAATTTGGTATTAAAAGGTGGACTGATTTCATAGTGGTATTTGCCACGTGGTCTCTGGCATTAGTGTTAATGTATTTGTTTATATATATATATATATATATATATATATATATATATATATATATATATCACTAATGAGTCTGTGATAGACACACTTTGCTGTCTTTACACAACTGTATGCCTTGGTTAGAGGTGGGTATGAGAAAATCTCTTTAATTTACATTCTCATTTGAAAGGCCTTCAGATTGATTATAGGCTGATAGGAATTCACCTATCCCATTACTATTTTTGCTTCAGGCTGAGGCAAAAATCTATAATTTAACTTTAGATTTAGTTGGGCTGTTATATTATCCTAATGAAGTTACACCAGTGGAAAGCAATTTTGGAACTCTGAAAGTGTGAACAGGATCTGTAAGACCTCTAAGACCCACCTAGGATTACTTTTAACGCTGGAAGTTTAATGGAACTTGTGAGTTCTGTGTTATAGTCACGGTCTCTGTTGTGGTCTCAATCTCTACCAGTTTGCATAATACGAAAAGGGGGACATTTATAATATCTATACTATAACTCAGAATGATTCAGACTCTTCCTTAAAAAGGAATATTACAAGTCCATTTGAACAGAAAGAATACTGAAGGACTATGAAATACAGAGCCAATGTTGCAAGTAGAAGTCCTTTGGAAAGAGGACATAGGGATTTAAAAGTATAATTTTTTTTGTATGAAGGTTTCTATCTTAAGACTGGATTTTAGCAAATATAGTCAAGGTCACATTTGTTTCACAAGCTATTGTGAAAGATAGTTATTTGTTAATTCCAAAATAAGCTATTAGACTTTGGGTTTGGGTGATAATCATGATATTAAAATTTAGCTCATGAATACTTCTGTGAGACATAAATCTATGAAGTGTACTCCTGTGAAATATTAATATACTTTAAGAAATTACTGAGGAGTAATATATGTATGTGTATCTATACAAATATACACACACATACATATATGTATAACCCTGTGTTGTAAGTTATCTAAAATGTGTGTGCCCATCACCTTAATTGATGTAATTATATATAATTACACATATATAAAAATATATTATCAGTTGAGAATTAGTGTAATTAAATATAATTATATATAACATATATTATGTGATGGAATTAATGTAATTAATTAATGTGATGAGTTAATATAATTACATGTATAAAATATATACCTTATCAGTTGATGAGAATTCCCTCACTGAAAGGATATATCTTTAAATAGATGATTTGTCTGTCTGTCTGACTCTCTATCTCTTTAACAATCCCAATAACCATTCTGAGTTTTGTGTACAGTTTTTGTTACATTTTAGAATACTTCACTTTAGATTATTTTAAAACATTAATTTGCTAAAATTCTGTGTTCATAAGCTAACTCACGTTATAAGGTGGCAGTGACCTTTTTTTGCATCTATTCTTGATTATTTTTCTTTGGATGCTATCCTCAGATAATGGTAATTATTGTGGAATAATAATGGCCTCAAGTGTGATTTGGGAAGGATGAGGCATTTATTATAAAGATAAATATAAAGATATTTTAGATACCTTTAAAATGGGATTTAAATAACTGAGATTGTCTTTACTTTTCAATACTGTAGGGTATACAGTGTTTATCTTTCTCACATAATCAGGTTCTATATTGTGAATCAGGATTCTGGAAGAATGTAATCTTTATTCCTGTAAGTCAGAGTTAATGATATTGAAGACTGTATACATTTTGGATTATCAGGTTTTTATTTTGTGGAATGTCTGAATTCATTTTTCTTCTCAAAATTGGCATTATGTTACTTATTTCAGTTATGATTGTGATTAAATATCTGATCCATTTTGTACGGAACAGGATCAATAACTACCTTAATTAAAGGCCCTCTGACAGAGAAGGAAAGACATCTCTTTTGGCTAACACAATGGAAACACACAGATGGTCATGCCTTAAGTGACAAGGACCTCTCCTCGGATATCTGTGTGAATGCCCTTTTAACTGACAACAGTTTCTCATCTAGAGCTGTTACGTGTATTTATTTTTATCCTTTCCCATCCCTTACTGTATGTTTTACTCTAGAAAAAATGTTTAGAAATGTGTTTTTCTTGTGAATTTGCTTATCCTGTGTGTGAACATTTTATTGAAGATGTTGAGAGTTCTTATAGGTACCAAAAACACGATTTAGGGATTTGGATAATTTAAGCACATTTGGATAATTCTTTGTTCAAAACATCCAAAGTTAAATTAAAATTACTTATAACATAACTTAGTAGACCTGCCTTTTTTAGTTTTGTTTTTGATATATGTACATCAAGAAACACTTCTGGCTTAGGGAATTCCAAAATGTTTCCAGTATTTGTAACATGTCACATTTTAACAGGATGGAGTCAGTTAGCTGCCATGCATTGCGTGATGCTGCCAGACCTGCTGGGATTGGAGAAATTCAGGCCTCCGCTGCTAGAGATGCTGGCTCGAAGATGGCAAGATCGGTGCTTGGAGGTAATGTCAGAGCGATACTTGGTCAAAGGTAAACTCGAAACAAAAAAAAATGGTTACTGTTTATCTTGTTTCTTTTGTTACCTGTTCATCGTGAGATAGAAAATATAGATTCAGGATTTCCATGTTTTTCTTTCCCACTTTATATACTCAGCAGTAATGTTCCAGATTGTTTAGGTAGTTGCTTTTTTTTTTTTTGAACTCAGGGGCATTCTACCTCCGAGCTATACCCCCAGCCCTATTTTTTATTCTTTATTTTGAAACAGGATCTCACTAAGTTGCGGAGTACCTCACTAGGTAGCTGAGGCTGGCTGCAAACCCGGATCCTCTGGTCTCAACCTCCCAAATGCTGGGATTACAAGCGTGCGCCACAATGCCCGGCTTATATAGTTGCTTTTTAAAAAAATATGCAATGACTATTTGATAAGATGTTTCATATACTTTATAAAATCCTTCCTTCCTCACTTCCTCCCTCCCTCCCTCCCTCCTTCCTTCTTTCCTTTCTTTTTCTTTCATGGTACTGGGAATTGGACCTAGGGGTATTCTACCTCCAAGCTACACCCTCAGCCTTCTTCTTTAATTTTTAAAAAAAATTTGAAGCAGGGTGACACTGAGTTGTGGAGGGCCTCTCACCAGGTTGCTGAGGCTAGCCATGAACCTTGATTTTCCTGTCTCAGGCTCCCACATACTGGGATTAAACCACCATGCCTGGCTAAATTGTTTCTTAAATATTGGTTTCTATACAAATCATACACACACACACACACACACACACACACACACACACACACACACAAATATACATGTAACCTTTTCTTCCAGGATGACACATTCAGTATAATCACATTAATCAAATTTAATTGAATAGCCATAGTCCAATGGAAGGAATTGTCTTATAGTAAAATGAGGAGAGAATTGGGTTTAAATATCAGTCCCAACAATTATTAACTTTATGACCCTGTGGAATTTGCTTACTGTATTTGAAGTTCATTTGTAAAATGGGGATAATAATATAGTCCTTATAAGATTGCTGCCAGGAAACATAAGATAATACAAGTAAAACAGTAAATATAGAGCTTGATGCATGGAAGGATCTCAATAAATAGCAGTCATTATTTTGTGTGTACTGACTTAATTATATTAGATATTATTTGGAATATTATACCACCAGGAACTTGGAAATATTTTACAGAGATTTTCCTTATTATGGCATTTGATTTATTAGCTATAACAGTTTGTATCAGTCAAGATTTTAAATTTTTCATGTACAATCATGTATTCCTAACCATGGGAATAAGTTCTGAGAAATAATGTACTAGGTGATTTTGTTATTGTGAGGATATGGTACAATATACTTAAACAAACTAAGATGTCTTTGATGTCACTAGGTGATCTATCAGACGGGACCACTGTCATAGATGTAACTTTTTAACTCATTCTCATTCAGATTCTGCCAAGTTGTCCTCCGTACCTGCCTTCTTTTTTGTGTTGAAGATGAACCCCAGGGGCATTCTCCCTCTGAGCTACACCCCCAGCCCTATTTTATTTTTATTTTGGAACAGGATAGCCATATCACCAAGTTGTGGAGGGCCCACTAAGTTGATGAGTCTGGCCATGTACGTGCGATCCTCCTGTTTCTGCCACCCAAATACTGGAATTCCAAGCATGCATCATCATGCCCAGCTCAAGTTGTCCTTTCAACTATAAATAATTGATAAATGGATTGGTACACCACTTCATAATTGATTGGCTTCTTTGAACTCATGCCTGTAGCACTTTTGCCAGAAGAAAACTAAATTAAAACTAAAAAATAAAAGCTATATGTCACATTGAAAGGAGAATTGATACAATTTTGAAAAATGATTCCCTCTATAGAACTTGAAGTGTTTATGCTACTTTACATTAATCTATTGCTTATATGTTGCTCATGTCTTAGGTATGCATGAACCATGTGAATTTATACATATTTGTTTGCATAAAGGGTATCTATTTAAAATATATACTATAGCCGGGCGTGGTGGCACACACCTGTAATCCCTGTACTTGAGAGGATTGCAGGTTTGAGGACAGCCTCAGCAACATAAGGAGACTCTCAGCAACCTAGTGAGACTCTGTTTCAAAAACAAAAAATAAAAAAGGCTGGGCTATAGCTTGGAGGTAGAATGCCCGTGGGTTCACACACACATACAATACATGTGTATGTATATATTTATTATAAAGAAATTTACTAGAAAAGATGAAATTTCTTCAGGCTGCAAGAGAAATTTATAATAGTTTCAACAGTGACTTTTAACAATATTTATATAGAAATTTAAAATCTGAATATGTTGCATTAGAGCGCAAGAATGCTTTGGAAAATGAAGTTTTAAACCCAAGGCCAATTAAATAGATAAATATTATAATACTTCTTAATGAAATCATTAATTAAAATGTCTTTGATCACATGCAGATATGAAGTGCTAGTATCAAATTTATTCTACTCTTTAAGTACCCAATTGATTATTTGGTTATCAGTCTTTCTCATGTAAATAAACCATAGATTTCATGTCTTTTTGTTTTATTTCGTATGAACTTTCTAGTTTATAGACACTCACCTGCCCAACTGACCTTCTTTCTTTTCTCACGTGGGATTCTGTGATCTTAGGTAAGAGAAGCTGCACAGGCCCTGCTGCTCGCAGAGCTGAGAAGAATTGAGCAGGCAGGCCGAAAGGAAGCCATCGACGCCTGGGCCCCTTATTTACCTCAGTACATGGACCATGTCATATCACGTAAGAGTTCTTACGCTTTCCTACGAAACTTGGCAGGCATAGGCAGAAAGGGTACTGAACTTACAGTACATATGCTATTTACTACCTGTCAAAATAGTTGTGTCATTTGCCTTAAAGTGAAAAGAAGGGATCCTCGTATTCTGTTCTCATTTTCTAAGTCTCTGCAGATTGGATGTTGGTAATAAGATATAAGAAGTAAAAGTTACCTAAAAACTTATCAAAATATTCACTAAAGAACTGACCCCTCTAAAATTAATTTCCCGTAAAAAAAGTTCTGCCTTCTTTATGTATTCATTTTTTTGTGTGTACTGGGGATTGAACCTGGGAGCATTCTACCTCTGAGTTACACCCCCAGCCCTATATTATTTTTTATTTTTGAAACAGGGTCTCTCTAAGTTGCTGAGGCTGGCCATGAACCCGAAATCCTCTTGTCTCAGCTTCCTAAGTACAATCCTACCCTATTTAACACTAGTATCTGTCTCTGCCCATTGTATTACTATGTTTATGGATTCTAGCTTGATCTAGTGATAGGCAGATACAGATACAAGGTAAGATCCCTTGCAAGTTGAAGTTGGAACTCTGAATCCTTTAAAGAAAAAGAAGAAGAAGAAGAAGAAGAAGAAGAAGAAGAAGAAGAAGAAAAAAAAAAATCTGGTTACCAAACCAGTTTACTATTGAAAACAAGAAAATTAGCAAGGATTTTGACTGATGGATCTTTCAAAAGTGTATTATGTGAAGGATTGGGGAAATTGTTGAAATTTTCAGATTTTTTTTCAAAATTAAACCTTTGTAATTATTTTTTATATTCTTTATTCTTCTAAAAATATTTATAACTAATATTTTATTCTGAATGATATTAACTATAGGATAAATTAATTTTGATTTTTAACATAAAGTCCGGGTGAAACTTTTTTTTTTCTTTAATTGTCACATTGTAATTATACATCATTGTGAAGTTCAGAGTCATACAAACATGCATCTAAGTCCTGGAAACTTTTAAAAGAATTTTATTATGATATTTGGCCTAAGATTTAGGAGGATTAATTTTCAATGATCTTTTGCTAATATCAGTTATTGTTATAATGAAATACTCATCTATATACTATACTCATTACATATGTCATGATGGACAGTTCATGATTGTTTAAGAAGGAAAAAGAAAACAGAATGCAGCAAAAGTTTTAACTATTATAGCAAGCACATGTACATGTTACACATATAACAACTCCAGTTAAAGTTCTTGTATCTTCAAGGACCAGAATAGTTACTGAGGAGATACTGATTTTTATTTGCTTACTGGAAATTTTTCCCATTTTAATAAAGAAATTAATTTAAAAATGTAAGGCCTTTAGACATATTGATTCTATGTATGAATTAGGCTTAAAATTCTTTTAAAAATAGATCCAGAATATAAAAAAGAAGTTAAAAAATAAGATTGGAATGAAGAAGCACTGCTTTTAAGTATTTGAATAAATAGTCTTTTTCATAACTTCTAGGCATTAAATTTACAATATTTTAGAAATAGAGCTCTGTGATCAATTTATCATAAACTTTTTTGAATAAAAGATCCTCAAACAAAGGACAAAATATGAGTGTACTGCCATATAGAGAATTGCTAAACATAAAACTACACCATAGTAAATCACAAGAGACTGTCTTAAAAGGAAAATATAATTATGGAAATATTCAGAAACATTTTTAAGACATCTTCATTTAGAATAGACTAATGTAAAGTAGGGGAATTAATTAAAGTGGAATAAGTACTTGGGAGCCTATTACAGAAAGGGATGTGGGACCCAGACCTCAATGTAGATAAGGCAGAATAAAAGATAATTTCTAAGCCTTGATAACTGATTGAATATACAGGTCTTAAAAACAACAACAACAACAAACCCACCAAAGATTAGTACAGTGTTGTATTCTTGACAGTTTGGAAAGAGAGGTGTCATTAGCAATTGTAGTGGATGCCATTTTATATTGTTCCTAGAAAGAAAAGAGTGAGTTAGCTACAAGGTAAAGACATAGTTTAGCTATGAATTACTCCCTGAAACAGTGATAGAAATGGATATGTTGCTAGGCAAGAGGTCTGTTAGTGGGTCCAGAGAGAATGAAGTAAAAGTAAAATAATGGTAATACCTACCATTAATTGGACACGTCTTCTCTGTCAAGCTTTGGTAAATACTTATTTCATTTAACTTATTTCGTTTAATGCTGTCTTATTTCATTTAACCATCATAGCAACTTTGTAAAGTAAGTACTATTGTCCCCATTCCCCATGTCTACCCCCTGTCTTCTTTTTTTCATGAATTAGCTGAGGCCAGAAGAGGTTAAGGAATTTTCTGAAGGTCCCTCCGATACTTAAGGGACCGTCACACTCCAAAACTCATTCTCTTACCCACTGTTTATTTTATTCGGCTTGTTTCAGCATCCTTAGATCTTAAATGGAGGTGAAGCTGGACGAATACATAGTTTTTGATTTAACTAAGACTGTGTCCTTTCCAGCTATATTATATTTAACAACACCACAAAATGGAGTAGAAAGATAACTGTTAGAAACAGTAGAAAGATATCTGTTAGAACTGTTGATAGTGCTCATCATTGTTTACATAAGCATAAACTAGATTGCTCCTAGGTCACATTTATACCTACTTATGTAATTAAGTCTTTTTTACTTAATTATAGTACCTTTGAATACTTCGTAAATTAACTGAAGGGTGGTTCACTTAAAATTTCATCTTGTCACTACTAAACTGTGATTTTTTTTTTTAGTGAAAGAATAATCACACATGTATTCTACATGCAACTAAAACATCACCCGTTAACTTTTGTTGTAATGTATTAATTGTTTCAGGAACTTTTATATTGACTGAGTGTAAAATTGCTTTTAGTTTGCTTTACTAAGAGCTTTCTATTTTAATAAAAGGATGTCAAGCTAAAGGAATAGGGATTCTGAGCGTATTAAAGGAGAAGAAAGCATCCAACAAATGAGGAATGACCACATAGGGCTGTCGAACAGATTTGCCGTCCGAAGGGATCAAAAGGTTATGGAGGCAGCTGGTGGACGACTCACACCTGCTGTCCACGTGCTCATAGCAAAATCGCCTCTCCATTGTTTGTACTGTTTGAAGAGATGATCCTCGTAGAAAGCTACGTCATGAGGCGTTGTTTAGAAGCTGAAAGCCTGCTTCTAGCATAGGAATCTTAATCACTAAAGGAGGCAAAATTATGCAACAGTATATCTGACTAGTACATCACTCATTGAAACTTTTCTTAAAATAATGCCAGGCATTTTTGCAGTCATTTTCTATGTAACTTATGACCGTACTTTGTTAGAATCCCTTTATGACATACTTGTCTGAAACTCAAAATATTCTCTTTCCCGAAGGGCTGCATATCATACTGGGCTCTTGGACTGAGATAGCATTCAAGAGATGTGGAGTCAGAGGTTTAAAGTGGGTGGTAACTTTTTTTTTTTTTTTTTCGGTACTGGGGATTGAACTCAGGGGCATTCTACCTCTGAGCTATACCCCCAGCCCTATTTTTCATTCTTTATTTTGAAACCGAGTCTCACTAAGTTGCGGAGTGCCTCACTAGGTAGCTGAGGCTGGCCGCAAACCCGGATCCTCCGGTCTCAGCCTCCCGAATGCTGGGATTACAAGCGTGCGCCACCACGCCTGGCTGGGTGGTAACTTTCTGGAGGTCATAGTCCCCTAAGTGACTGAGCTAGGACCGAGTGGACAGAGCAAGTCAACTGGTCATATTGCCAGACTCCTGCATTTTATTTAGGTACATTATGCAATCAAAAGCCTTTTGCAGATTTGTCGTATAAGTGAGAAAAGTAGTGACCAGGTCACCTGCTTTTTTCAGGACTCGTGAGATTGTTAAATAGAAACCTTGCAAGCATCCAGCATGGTGCCTAATATAACTAGTGATTGTTGGCCACTGTTCCCTCTCTTTCCCTGCACTGGTTTTTGTTGCTTTATTTTCCTTATTGCTGCTACTTCCTCAAAATTCAGTTTAATTTCCTGAGGAAGAAAAAGGAGCGATGGTCTGCCTTAAATGAAAACCCACAGATTTTCATAAGAACCACGTCTGCAATTATTGAGTGATATGAGAATTTTGCTTCAGGTAATGGAGCTCTGTCCTTGAACCAGTCAGAAATCATGATTTTATTCTTTATAAATGCCTGATTTCTGATAGGAAATCTGAGGGTAAGTACATTGTGATTACTATCCTAATGGTAACAAGGTGCAAATTATAAAATTGCATGCGTTCTGCAATACTGACTTACAGAAATAGCGTTAATCTTTTCTGAGTCATCAGTCCTTAGCGTGTATGTGTAGCCACTTTGATGTTCCAAAACACTTTCAAAGAATTCTACTATTTTTTTCTTTCTACTAAATAGGGATTAATGTTATTTCATGAGACTATTGTATTATCGTTTGGATGAAAATAAATGTTAGGAGTTGCCTCCAATTTATTTTGAAGTGGAGATGTTTGGCTGGCTCCACTCTCATATATTTCTTATCTATGACATTCTACATGTAGCATTTTGATAATTGACTTTTTTATGAGGTCAAGCACCTGCTGGTTTATGAAATACACCCCCACTTGCCCTTCATTCCAGTCAGTGACTTCTCTGAGGTAAATGCTAATGGTTCCTGATTTCCTCTGGCCTGCGATGCAGAGTGACCTTATAGGGCACGAGGTCACCAGCGTAATTATTTCTCGTACATTGTGTTCTGCTTGCTCACCGTGGCTCATCTCCTCTTTTAGTTTCAGAAACATTAAACACATAAAAGTCACTACCATTATATAAATCAAAGTCCCTTCCAAAGAGAGTGCTGCTGTAATTTTATGCAGTTATGGCCAATGTGATATGAATTTGCAAATTTGTCATCTTAGATATTGCTAGAAGGATGTGTAACACATCGTGTTTAATACGTATTGATGTCATCAGAAAGCACAATCCTTTGTTCTTATCGAGTCCCTGCCTTTTTAGCTTCCTTTTGTGTTAAGGTTACTAGGGTTAGGCTCGTCTTTTTATCCCCCTTGGAAGCAGAATAGGATTTCTTTGTTCAGTGAAAGACATTCCTAGTAAATGTTTTGAGTTTGACTTTCAACAAACCTCACTGTAGTACCTATTTTAACCCGGAATTGAAGTTACTTTTCTGATGATTATAAAGTAGTGGTCATTCTGAACTCAAGTGTGGACGGACCAACAATATACAAGAAGGTAAGATGGAGCTGTGTCTTATAGAGGTAGTTGAAAAGTATATGATAGCTGGTAAGAATAATTAAAATTTTAGCGGATTCTCTGGTAGGCAGATATTTTGAGAATTTGTGGTGGGGATATGGGGGAAAGGTAGGGAGGGGGTTTGCTAAATAGGATTTAAAGAGTCTCTTCCCAGCCATCAGAGGCTATAACCACACAGCATTCCTTTCTTCTTCTTCTTTATATATATATGCCTCAGCTATTTGGAACTCTCTGAGACAGTCATTTTTAGAGAATGATTTTCTGGGTAACTGAAGATTTTTAGAAATCCCTAAGTGTTTAGACTATTTTTGAAAATCATCTGCATTTTTGTTGAAATATCTCAAAAGGCCTCTGATGTTTTTCAAACATCTTAATAATCAGAATTGTTTTGTCCCATGCCATAAGATGACACCCCTCACTTATTAAAGAGAGCGCACCTCTTTATGTGAGTGGAACCATCCCCCAATTGATATGCCTCTTGCATTTCTTTTTGTACTTTTTATACTTTTTATCTAGGAATTGTTTTTATTGTCTGAGTAATTGTTACCAATCTTATTGCTATTGGGCCATTTTCATCTCACCCCTATTAGCTTCTGTCCTGATTTTGCATTTGCTCTTTCCAGTGTTGTGGGCATGTGGATCCATGTATACAAGCTTATTTGAGTTAAACTTAAAATAACAGTCAATTGATTAAGAATAAGGGCTTTCTGGCTCCCACTTTCTGCTTACCTGACCAACTTCTTCAGGTCTTTTGTGGCATTCGGAGTGTCTCTTTTTGAGCAAGAATATTCTAACTAAAATTGAGGAAAAAAAGGAAAATCATTTGGTTATTCCTAGAGAACTGATAATTATTAAATACCCCTTTTATAATGCACATTTTGGGAATCAGCTGAAATGAAAGGGTGATGTTTCCTCAGAAATATCTGTAATCATTGTCTTACAATATTCACAAAGCCAATTGGAAATGTTTGTGCATTGTGATTAGAAACCAGGACTGAGTGAAACAGATACAAACCACTCAGTTCTGTGTGAATTTTTGTATCATGAGGCAGAAGGGGGTTTGTCATAAGACAAACTAAATGATGCAGATCACACTGTATCCATATTGTGTCTGGTCATCTAAAGTATCCCTTCCTCTTCTTTCAGAGTGACAGAACTATCCAGCATAGTTTTAAGTCTTCTAGACTGATCATGTATTTAGGAGAATGAAACTATTCTATTTATCTATTATTTGGCTACTAACCTAATAGAATAACAATGAAGTTTCTTCTTTTTTTTTTTTTTTTTTGCGGTACTGGGGATTGAACTCAGGGGCATTCTACCTTCGAGCTATACCCCCAGCCCTATTTTTTATTCTTTATTTTGAAACCGAGTCTCACTAAGTTGCGGAGTGCCTCACTAGGTAGCTGAGGCTGGCCGAGAACCCAGATCCTCCGGTCTCAGCCTTCCGAATGCTGGGATTACAAGCGTGCGCCACCACGCCCGGCTTATGAAGTTTCTTCTTAATTGGTCCGAACTATTTAAAAGGAAATTCCTAGCCAGGCATAGCAGCACATGCCTATAATCCCAATACTTAGGAGGCTGAGGCAGTAGAATCACAGATACAAGGCCAGTGCATTGTAACTTAGCGAGGCCTGTTTAAAAAAAAAACAAAATAAAATAGGGCTGAGGATGTACCTCAGAGGTAGACTGCCCCTGGTTTCTATCCACAGTACCACAAAATAAATAAATAATAAAATTTTTAAAAAGAAAATTTCTTCCATGTGATTTCTGTTCTTTGAGGTAATATTTGATATTCTTTTGAGTTTCCTTGTATCTTTTTAGTGTCTTGGAAATTGGAGTAGCAAAGTCGCAAATTAAAAATGAAAGCACTAGCCAGGCATGGTGGCACATACCGGTAATCCCAGAACTTGGGAGGCTGATTCAGGAGAAATGCAGGTTCAAGGCCAATCTCAGCAGCTTAGGAGACCCTCAGTGACTTAGCGAGACACTGTTTCAAAAATAAAAATAAAATCAAGCTTGGAGCATAGCTCAGAGGTAGATTGCCCTTGCATTCAATCCCCAGTACAAAAAAAAAAAAAAAAAAAAAAAAAAAAAAAAAAAAAAAAAAAAAAAAAAAAAAAAAAAAAGAAGAAGGAAAGAAAAAGAAAACACTACTGGTTAGGTTGGTTATTCAGACTTTACTTCTAACTAATGAACAGAAAATTCTGTTATCAAGCCATGCTAGCGGCAGGGAACTCATCATGCCGCAAGGGAACTTATCTGTACTCTAGGTCCTGTAAGAACTGAGCCATGAGCCTGCTTTCAGGTTATCAGCAGGAGCCCCGTGACAGGTGCCACATGGTGGATCCACTCGAGGAGTGAAGCACAGGGAGACTCACCCACTTGTTCTTTGACTCGAGTGAGGAAATGGGGTGGGGAGCCCATCCATGCCTTCTTACCTTCTCTACATCTCATCTCAGTCAGGGGACACCAGTAATCATCTGGCCTCTGTAGCAAAGCTGCCGGACCTGAAATGGCTTGAAATCATTTAATTATTTCTTCATTCCTCCCCCCCTCCCTTTTTTTTCTTTTGCAAATCTCTCCCTGTCTCCATCCCTACAATGCAGGAATGTTCCCTCTACCAGAGCTGTAGTTGGTGGCTAGGCCCCTAGGAGGCATAACTGGCTTTCTTTGAGATATTTGTACACTTCCTCTCTGCTTTTAGAAGTCGAAGGTACTTAAGCCTATGAAGACCATTTTATAAAAGAAAATCAGCCATTCAACCTGAGAAACATTCTTTTTTTTAAAAAATGGTGTTCAAATGGAAAAGCCTGATAGGCCTTTAGCTGAGATTCTGGCGGCCTTTGCTCTAATAAATGACCTACTATTACTTGCTATGAAGAGCATGATATTGATTCATGCCATTATTCTCTTGCTGATTTACTGAAGAACAAAAATTTATAATGCTAATGGAAATAAAGCACTTTACAAAACACTGCACATGAATACTGAAACATGTTTTTGTAATAGAACAAGTGTCTAGTAAGCTTTTAAATATACATTTCCTTTATTCTAATACAGATTATTCCAGTACTTAGAGCACTGTTCAACTTGTTTGCACAAAGCAAAAAACTGAGTCTATAATCTTGTGGTTATAACTCTTACACACTGAATCTGGTTTTGATTTGACTGTGAGACATTTATAATTTGATGCCATATTTCTAATTTTCTTATCTTTTTATTTTGGTTGGATATTAGATGCATTTGCATTGTTTTAATATTTAGACTTGAAACCTTGTAATCTGCATCTGGCAGAATAAATTTTATGATTTGGAAGGAAAACAGGAACCTAGAGTTACTGCAAGAAAAGTACACAAACCAATTTCACTTGTGCTATTTTGCTTGTAAGAATTGGTAGTAGATTTTGTTCTAGTGTTGTTTATCAAGTTTTGGATTAAAATGACCCAATTATACTAAGATATTTTTGCATAATTCATTCTCCTTCCCTTTCCCCCTGCTTTTTTTTGGGGGGGGGTAAGGACTATGATATTTTGTATTTTATTTTTTCCTGGTAATACTGTCCTAGTGATTTATTATATTCACTACCTATTTTATTAATCAAGTTTTGATGTAAACATTTTAAATGTGTTTTAATATTTACAACTGATTTCATTCTGCATGACATTTGAAGACTTGGGTAATATTTTAGCACTTCTAGTCCACAAACATAAAGAAAAAATTTTGTTTTATTTGTTTGAGCACCCGAATTGACCCTAGCAAGATTGAGATTGATCTGGTTTCTTTCAGCCTGTTAAATGCCAATCCAGTCATCTGTAACAGTACTTAGTATTTTTGTAATTTTTCTGTACATATTTTCTGTTGGCTCTATAAAACTTACCCATCACTGGAAAAGATTTTCCTTGCTTGATTTAGAGATGAAAACAACCACAACCACCTATTTTATTGCTTGTTGTTTCTAAAAATTGTTTCTACAGTCAATGTCAGTGCCGTAATCACTGTTCTTTTTTGTAATCCTATGAAAAGACTTTACAATTTACTATGAAAAGATGATGAGACTTACATTCAAAATGCGTACTTGTAATAAAGAGCAGCCAGGTTTGAGGAATGGAAAGGGGGGGAAAGAGATGATTCGTAATACCTAACTATTCCTGCTGGCTAAAAAATATATAATTAAATTACATCTTTTGGAGGCGGGTGTTGGGGATTGAACCCAGGGCCATTCTGCCCCTGAGATACACCCTCAGCCCTTTTTAAAAATTATTTTTTATTTTGAATCAGGATCTTGGCTAAGTTGCTGAAGCTAGCCTCCAATCTGTAGTCCTCCTGTCTCAGCTTCCCAAGTAGTAGGATTACAGGCATGCAGCACCACACTTGGCTAAATTACATCTTTCTAATAATTAAACATTATTAGGTAACTTCTGGCATAGTTTGTGGGTACAAAGATATTAAATTAGCTTATTTTTAGGGTACTTTTATACCTCAGGCATAAAATGAAATTTTTTTTTTCTTTAGTCGGGTAGGGAGTGTCTAGTGTAGCTTATGCATTTTGCTTTGAGTTGTACTTGTTTTTGCCCCGAAAGCAAGGGTCCATCTTCAAAGGAAATAATGTCAAGATCAGAGGGACTAGAGTAGAAATAAATCTCTGAATTCTGGGCGATGGGTAGAGGATTGGGCATGTATAGTCTTAATCTAAAGAGTCAGGATACTTTTCATAACCTTTTTTTCCCCACTATCATAACTATTTACTTAGGGTCACTTTAAGGACCACACAATCTGAGTTGTCGCCTACTTTTAAGGTATGATTGGGATTTGAGACCATCCTAAGCTTTTTCCATATAGAGGTGGATGGGGAATTGGGGTCAGAAGCCTTTGTATCACCGCCCACTTACAGAGAAGGCACTCTACCATGGTTCTCAAAAAGCAAGGTGAGCAGCAGGGGGGCGGGTTTCAAAAGGAGATTCTCCTAAATCTTCTGCCCTCCGCAACCATGAATCTATTTTTGTTTTTGTAGTTACCAAGTCAGATGATAATGATTAGGGATATAAATACTGTTTTTGAAGTTTCGTTTTTTTATGTTTTTTTTTTTTTGTGGTACTGCAGATTGAACCCAGAGGCATTCTACCTTTGAGCTACACCGCTAGCCTGATTTTACTTCTTATTTGGAAAGAAGGTCTCTTTAGGTTGAAGAGAATCTCACTTCTTGCTGAGGCTGTCCTCAAACCTGTGATCCTCCTGTCTCAACCTCCCAAGGACTGGTATTATAGGTGTAGACCACCATACCCAGCTTGAAGTTTTTTTAAAATTGATATATAAGTAACTCATTTACTGAAACAGGTTATTGGGGAGAAAACTAAAAAAAAGTGGGGTATCAGAAGATCTCACATCTTACCCTCTTCACTAGAGAGAACATTTATCACAATTAGTTTCCTTCCTTCTCTTTCTCCCTCCCTGCCTCCTTTCTTTTGTAAATGGAGAATGACCAAATCCATGTTTTTCAATCATTTTAGGTGTAATCATACATGCAAAATCTTAATTAAGGTCCCAATATATAAAAAAGATAAATGTTAAGCTAACATTAAGTAGTTTCTTTAGACAATTTAAATCTTTGGTTTTTTTTTTTGAGTGGAAAAATATATTTTTGGTGCGTTAAACCCTCATGCCAGTCTTCTGGAGTTCTTCCTAGCACAGTTGAAAACTAGTATCTGCTTGCTAAATCCATCTTGCTCCAACAAATTATTTTGATTTTCTATATCACAAATATGCCATGTGCATGCATATGCACATGACACACACACACACACACTATATATATATATATATATATATATATATATATATATATATATATATAATTATGATTCAGGACAGAATTAATAGAGTCAACACAAATTTTATCTTATATATAGAGCAGTTAGGAAAATGTGTTCTTATGCAGGATAACTTTTTTCAGTTGCTCTGTAACTCTCCTGGTTCAGTATGATAACTTAAGAAATGATCTTGCAAACAATCGTGCTCTTCCGAGAGCTTCATCAGAGATTATACCTAACAGTGGGCACTAACAGTGTCTGCTCAGGAGGAGAGTAACTGTATTGCCTGGAATACACCTGTCTCATGGAAGCACAGAAACAGTTTTGAATATGCTTGGTTAATGTTTGATACACACTTTACTATTTTTATGTAAAATGTATTGACCTGTCAGACATGGATTGGCTTTTAGAACTTATTTGTTTTTATATAACTATAATTGTATAATTTGAGTATAGATTCACGTATAGTTATCAATAGCCATGCTGCACTTGACAGACTACTATGATAGTCACCATTTGACTCAGAGAATCATCATTGGATAAGGTTAAATATGTTAATTTGAATATTCTTTTCCTCCCCTCCCCAGGCTTAGTTAAGTGTTGTGAAGTTTCTGTGACATGTTTTATGTGGAATCCGTAAATCAATTTGCCTATCTTTCTAAGAAGCACACTATATGAATTTTGGTTATTTTTCTTATTAAATGTTTAAAACACATGTAGTAGATTTTGTATTAGATACAATTTTTGGTTGAGGAATTCTCATGCCATTAATTTTGCATGTATTTGCCTCATTTTTTTTTTTTTTTTTTTTTTTTTTTTTTTTTTTTTTTTTTTTTTTTTT
>PVLC010001568.1:0-79394 GCA_004027655.1 Graphiurus murinus | reverse complement strand
ATTTTTTTTTTTTTTTATCATTGGGTTTACCTGCCTTGTGGCCTGGGGCATGCACAGGAAGATCATAATGAACAACCGAAATATTTACTCTTGAAGTTACCCTTCAATCACATGAGTAGAATGACATAAATGCAGAATCCTCTGTTTTTCCCCTTTGATCAAAGCACATTTAAATGTTTGTTACAAAAGCAGCCTTACTTCTTTCTTTCTGTTAATTATTTGCCAAGCATCGTTAGTAGTTACGGATTTGGGGAGAAAACATGTCCAACAGAAATCATTTCAAGGAAATCGTATTAACCTTTAATACTAATCAGTAAATCTTTTTCTTATTCCTTTCGGAGTTGCTGCATAGAGATGCTAGAATGGTTTATTAATTGATCTGTTGAATGTCAGTATATAAATTTATAGACTGATTTTAGATAAGAGAGATTTGTGGTTTTTTATTCCAGTTTTAAAACTTTTAATCTCAGAGTATTTCAAGCATATATAAAAGCAGAGAGTAATGTAATGAACTTCCCTAGATTCAGCTATTACTACCTCGTGGGTAATCTTATTTTATTAATACCCGGTTATCTTCTGCACCCCATTATTTTGAAGTCATTCTCACAGTGTCATCTTCTTTTTAAATATCTGTTTGTATCTTAAAAGAGAAGTATTTTTAAACAAGACCATTAGAATGCCAAAAAATTGAAACTATTTTTTAAATGTTATCTAATAACTCAGTGTTTATATTTCCTCAGTAAGTTTCATAATTTTTTAAAGTTTGTTTATTGTAACTAGGCGTGGTAGTGCACGCCTGTAATCCTAGCACTTGGAAGGCTGAGACAAGAGGATCACAAGTTTGAGGGGAGCCTCAGCAACTTAGTGAGACCTTGTTTTAAAATAAAAAATAAAATGGGGCCGGGGGTGTAGCTGAGAGGTAGAATGCCCCTGGGTTCTGTCCCCCTCCCCCCCCACACACAAAGTTTGTTTAAGATTCAAATTAAAATCAGTATATTGCAGTTGGCTTATATGTCTCTCACATTCTCACATTTCTCTTAATATAAAGGATTCCTGTTCATCAGTTCATGAGTCAATCATTTGTTTGTCTCCACCCCTTCCTTCTGTCCCCATTCCTTGGGATTTATTTGTAGAAGAAATTAGGAAGTTTGTACTGTGATGATCTTTGACTTCCTTTTCATAAGTGTGGCAAATGCTTCATAACTCTAAACTCTAGCATCCTTCTCTACTTATTAGTTACAATACTTCTTTAAGGAGAATCTTAACCCTCATGAACTAGTTTATACCCTGATTTATACTTGAAGAAGAACAGAACACAGACTTAAGATGACATAAAATTATACTTATTTATTTTAGTATTAGTATGAGTTCATGCATTGAAACATATTTGGATTTTGAAATCTCATTATTGTTTCTCATTAGGAATTAGCCAATATCCAGGGCGTTGTACCTGTGGGCTACACCCCTAGTCCTGTTTTATTTTTTTATTTTAACACAGGGTCTTACTAAGTTCCTGAGGCTGGTCTTGAACCTGCAATCCTCTTGTATCAGCCTCCCAAGTACTGGGATTGCAGGAGTGCACCACCATGCCCAGTTATATTCTTTTAATACATTACTGTATCTCTGCTATCTTAGCAGTTGTCTGGCTCATTTTTCATTCTTTTCATAACTTTGTTTTATAAGTTAATTCTTTAAAAGCTCTGCCAGAAGCAATGATTGGTGCTCCTTCAGTTAATTCAACTTTTCATTCTCCTCTAAATCATTGGGTAGATATGAATAGTCTTTAAAATGAATTGTGAGATTTAATCAGGGTAATGTAGTGGAATAATGACGTGCTTCTATAGAGCATTATGCTCATGCAGAATATGAATGTTTATGTCTGCAGCAGTTTGATTCCACTTTGTCATGTTTGTAGGCTGAAATAAATATATTTCATGCACCTGCTTATTTCATTTTCTCTAGGCTTACCATCTTACTCCTTTCTTTATATTCTGTCTGTGAATATATATTTTTATCTCAAGACATAATTTGTATTTCATTGTGATCTTGAAGTTCCACAATCTTCATAGAAATAAATACATGTAGTAGGTATTCCACTGAGATCTGTCCTTGGACCAAGGTTCAAGACTATTTTTTTTGGTCCCCAAATGACCTAGAACCAAACCCTGAGGAGGCTCTTAAGCACTATAAATGATAGAATTCTTAAAAAGCATTGGACAAAAGGAGCTGTTCAGTTGGTTCCAGTATCAATTTGATGTGCCCCCTTTTTTTTCTTGAAGCATTTTCTTATTTTCTGGCAAATGCCCTTTGCTCAACTCATAGTTTCTCTGCCCCACACCTAGAGTCATCTGTTTCTCTAAGGAGTCTTGATTTCTTTCTTTCTTTCTTTTTTTTTTTTTTTTTTTTTTTTTGTGGTACTGGGTATTGAACCCAGGGGCATTCTACCTCCGAGCTACACCCCCAACCCTAATTTTGAAAAGGGTCTCACTAAGTTGCGGAGGGCCTCACTAAGTAGCTAAGGCTGGCCAAGACCCAGATCCTCTGGTCTCAGCACCCCCGGTACTGAGATTACAAGCATGCACCTCCACACCCGGCTCTTGATTTCTCTTAATGGTGGCATTAGCCACTAGGATCTGAGTTCTAGGTATCATTGTTCCTACTGAGATTTCCTGCTTCTTGGTCATCTCAGTGCACAGAACTGGGAAACATATCTAGAATTATTTCTGCGTGTGTGTGTGTGTGTGTGTGTGTGTGTGTACACGTATGTGCATGTGTGATAAGCAAAATAAACCCGAGTTCATACTGATATTTCTTATTTTTAAACACCACCACAGGATTAATACTAATCTTCTCTTTTCTCTTATTTGTATTTTTTCTCTCAATATAAGAAACCTGACTCTCATTATCTACCATAGATGGATTTATTTTTTCAATCTAGTAGACATAAATAGTAACGTAGAGTTGCCAACCCATAACCTGTGAGAAAGTAATTTAGCAACTAAAGTATAGTACTTGTGTAATTTTTTGCTTGTGTGAGTTTTTTGGTTTTTTTTTTTTTTTTATGGTAATGGGAATTGAACCCAGGGGAATTCTACCTCCAAGATACATCCCCAGCCCTATTTTTTTTTTTTTTTTTTTTTTTTTTTGCGGTACTGGGGATTGAACTCAGGGGCATTCTACCTCCGAGCTACACCCCCAGCCCTATTTTTTATTCTTTATTTTGAAACCGAATCTCATTAAGTTGCAGAGTGCCTCACTAGGTAGATGAGGCTGGCCGCGAACCTGGATCCTCCGGTCTCAGCCTCCCAAATGCTGGGATTACAAGTGTGCGCCACCACGCCCGGCTTCCCAACCCTATTTTTTATTCTTTATTTTGAAACAGGGTCTCATTAAATTGCAGAGTGTCTCACTAAATAGCTGAGGCTGTCTACGAACTGTCTCAGCCTCCCAAGTACTGGGATACACCACCACATCTGGCATTTGCTTGTGTTGTCTGTGTGCATGTGTGTATGTGTGTAGTTCCATTATGTATATACCAAACTTTTGAAATATATTCATCCATTGGTGAATACCTAGGCTAATTCCATAGTTTGAGTATTGCAAACTGTGTTTCTATAAATATGCCTTTATATTCTTCAGCGAGGTTTTATTATATATTTGTAATATGGTTAGATTTGTTTGTCAGAGTCTGCAGTTCATTCCGGGTTTCCCTAGCATTCTGGTTAGTTATTATTTTCTTAAGTATGCACTCAATAAAATTTACTTACTGTGGCGTATTGGTCTTTAAGTTTTGACAAATGGATAGTCAGGTGGACTATCTAAACAGGGCATTTCAAAGACCCTAAAGATTTCCTTGTGTAGCCTCTTGGTAATTAATCCCCCCTTCTCTTTTGATCCCTGGCAACCTCTGACCTATTTTCCATTCTAGTTCTACCTTTTCCAAAATTCCATATAAATGGATCATATAAAATATAGCTTTTGGGATTTGGCTTCTTACACTTAGCAAAATATAGTTAATATTCATCTATATTATTTCATAAATCAGTAATCCATTCCGTGAGTGTGTGTGTGTGTGTGAGTGTGTGTGTGTGTGTTACTAGGGATTGAGCCCAGAGGCATTTACCACTGAATTACATTCTCAACCTTATTTTATTTTTTATTTTGAAACAGTGTCTCACGAGGTTGCTGAAGCTGGCCTCAAATCTGTGATCTTCTTATCTCAGCCTCTCAAGTACTGGAAGTACAGGTGTGTGTGTGTGTGTGTGTGTGTGTGTGTGTGTGTGTGTGTGTGTGTTTATATTTGAAAGTAACATGTTTGACAATGGCAGATGGTTCTTTGAAATGTAAATATCCTGAGGTTTTTTTTGGGGGGGGTAGCTTCAAGTGGCTTATGTATAAACAGGTGTCATGTCTGGAAATATAGTGCAAAAAGGAGGGAAATGATGTTTAATAAATTTTAAAAATTCATAAGAAAATTGGTTCATCAAATGGAGAGAAAACCTGAACACTGAAAGGAAATACTTCCTAAGAAAAAATTAAGTATCAATAAGCAAAAATTTATTATAATAAAAGCAATGGTAGAAATAGGAATGATATTAATAATGCTATTTACTGGGCTCTTACTACATCTCAGGCACTATGAGAAGCTCAATCTCATATCCATCATTGAATTTAATATGCAACATATGATTTTATTTGGTCTTGTACTCAGGTTGTACATGAAGCAGCCAGGCTGGATTGCCCAAAATTATTGTTCTTCACTGGTTGTGTCTCTGGGACTGTCTATTAGTTTAGATCAAAATCTCTGCCTTCATAATTATTTTCACAGCTTCTTCTAGCTCTACCCAAACTATATTCCTAAACTATACTGTTGAAGTTTTTTTGTTTTGTTTTATTTTATTTTGATTTGGTGCTGAGGATTGAACCTGGGGGCATTCTACCTCTGGGCTACACCTCCAGCCCTACTTATTTTGAAATAGGGTCTTGCTTTGTTGCTGAGGCTGGCCTCGCACTAGCAATCCTCCTGTTTACACTTCCCAAGAACTGGGATTACAGGTGTACACCACCATGCCCAACGTCTCAAACTATACTGATAACCAAAAAGAAATGATAGGATTATTCTTATTGCTCCCAAAATCTTGGCCATAGAAATTCTTTATTTTTAAAAAATTTTATGTGCTTTTATTGGTGCATTATCATTTCACATCATAATGTAAATCATGTTGACATTGACATACATGCACACAGCACTTGGTGTCCCCCCTTGGTTATGGAAATTCTTGTTTACTATCCTTGCATAGCCGCCAACTTAGCAGCTCTGTGATCACATCTACCAGCTCTTCTACTTCCTCTGCCATGCTGGAGCCAGGGCTCTGCCTAAAGAATAGGAGCTGATGCCTTCCCTGCCGCAGATTGCCCATTGGCACCTGTTTCTTATTGTCTTTGGGGCTCTGACATCCAACATCATCTTAGTCTCATTTCCCCTTCTCCCCACAATTTTTCTGTCCCTAGTTCTATAGATACATCAGGGACATTTAAGATATTACTTCCTGGAATTTTCTTCACTTAATGTTATTTTATCATAAATTATATATATCCTTCAAGACCTAATTCAGCTATTTTCTTCTCATAAAATTGTCTTTGACATGCTCTCTTCTTTGCCCTCTCCCAAGATGAATTCATTGATTTTTCTTCATATGTAAAATATATTTTCTCTTACATATGTATAAATTTGTAATTTTTATATGGCTGTTAGTTTCTCTAGTGTGTAAAATCCTTTTACTTTCCCTTCCTTTTGTGTGTGTTTGTGTGTGTGTGTGTGTGTGTGTGTGTTTGTCATGTGCCATGTGGTATCAAGGATTGAACCCAGGAACATTCTACCTCTGAGCTACACTCCCAGCCCTATTTTATTTTTTATTTTGAAACAGGGTCCCAGACTGGCCTGAACCTGCGATCCTCCAGTCTTTCCCATGACTCTTTTTATCTCCTTCGCCTAACATAGCAGTCATTGTCCCTGTCCTTCCTTATGTTCAAAGAGGCCTTCCATTCCGTGTGTTTTATCTAAAAACAACTCTTGATTTTGTCCCCATTTATCTTGTCTTTATTTGAAAAAAATCAAGATGAGTGATTTTCAAACATGTTTTAAAAAGTGGTTACTCTTCTCCAAATGAAAAGTTCAGAAAATGGGTCCGTGTGCATTTATGCACACACAGCCATGTATAAAGAGGCAAAATGAGGGCTCCAAGAAGTAGGGGTTGAAAATCAGTGGCTTCCCTTGCTGCCTTAATTCTTGAATCTTTCCGGGTCATTCTTTACATTGCTATAGGAGAGATTTTTCTAAATCACCAATTGAATTATTTCACGTTTCTTTCTTGGCGGGCCTGGGCTTCAACTCCCATAAAGCTTCTTGGAAGCTGAGATTGTGTCTCTTTGACCTTGTGTCTCACCTAGTGCATGGTTTGTTGCATGGTTGTTGGTGTGCTGATGTGTAACCCTGGGGGCTCTGGGAGTGTTTGTGATGATGGGAGAACTTTGCGCAGGTACTGATTTTCACAATTTTTTTTTTTTTCCAGTACTGGGGATTGAACTCAGGAACATTCTACCTCTGAGCTACACCCCCAGCCCTATTTTTTTATTCTTTATTTTGAAACAGGGTCTCACTAAGTTGCGGAGGGCCTCACTAAGTAGCTGAGGCTGGCCACAAATCCGGATCCTCCTGTCTCAGCCTCCCAAGTACTGGGATTACAAGTGTATGCCACCACACCCGGCTCCAATTTTCACAATTTTGATGGCTTTGCTTTATTCCAATCTATAATGCCATCCTCTGTCTTATACAGATCTATCCTATTCTACAGGCCTAACCCAAACCTCAGCATCTTTTTTGTGGTACTGGGATTGAATCCAGGGGTGTTTTACCTCTGAGCCCTATTTTCAGGGGTGTTATACCCCCAGCCCTATTTTTTATTTTGAAACAGGGTCTCATTAAATTGCTGAGGGCCTCAGTAAGTTTCTGAGGCTGACCTTGAACCTGCTATCCTCCTATCTCATTCTCCCAAGTCCTGGGATTACAGGCATACATCACCACGCTCAGCTACATCTTGATTTTCAAAACCATTCCCTTCAGCAGCCTTCATCGGTTTCCCTTTCTTTGACTTCCACAGCAATTTACTGTTGTTATTAGTATCTAAATATCAACATACTTAGTATAGTATACTATATGTATTTGGTTTGCTGGCTTTTAAATTATTTTTATTTTTGTCATACTGGGGTTTGAACCCAGGGGTGTTCTATCACTTTTTTACATACCCACATTTATTTATTTATTTATTTATTTATTTATTTATTTATTTATTTATTTATTTATTCACTCACTCACTGACTCATTCATTCAATTTTGAGCAAGGGTCTTGCTAATTGCCATGGTTGCTCTCAAACTTGTGATTCTCTTGTTTCAGCCTCCAAAGTATTTGGATTATAGATGTGTACCACTGCACCAAGCTTATTATACTGTTTTTGTTACCACTTGTTGGTGTAACCTCTTTCTGGGTAATGGTAGCAAAAACAAACAAATAAATAAATAAAATCTATTAAGGATTTCAAAGGTCCCTTCTTATGCAGGAGAACATACTTTGCACAGTTCTGAGATACATAATTCTTCTTATAATTGGACTTTGTAAATCAGCCAGAGATTGTAATATGACAGCATGTCAAGACAGTTTTACCTTTGTTTCATAACACTTTGTAGGTTGATAGTATAAATCTTTGTTTCATTTGTGTCTTCTGAAACCAAAATCAAGTCAGCTCGTAGCCTGCAAATCAAACAGAAATCTTTGAGAATGTACCTGCAGTGAATTAGACATATTAGATATGATTTTTACCGTAGACCATTTTCAAGATCTTTTTTGGAAACAGGAGTAATAAAGCTTTATACTCTCGCATTAATATTCTGTTGAGATGGTACACTACTTGTGGTTTCTATTCCTTGTGTATTTTTCAGTAAATATGTTCATTTTGTTTCTTTTAGGATTGTTTATAATCATATTTCATATGAGAGCAGATTTCTAAAAAAACATTCAAAACACCAGTGAAGAAAAATGGATTTTGTTTAAAAAATAAACATTATTTCTCATGTTACCAAATGATTAATATATTCTTATTCAAGCATGAAGATACTTTGCTTATTTTTAATTATATCTTTATTTCTCCAATGCCTTTAATAAGCTAACTTGTTTCTGATTAATTGAAATGATCTTTATTCAGCATGAGGGATAAATACCCTCAGCCTTTCTAACAGTAAGTCTTCTCTGCAAGACAGCATATATATAGTGTTATGTTTTATATTTTTGATGTTTTACAGAAGGAAAAGTGGATACTGTGTCTTTAATGGAAAGCAAAAGGTTATCTTTCTATGGCCTTTGTGTGTATGTGCTGATGTGGGTGTAGGCAGCCAGACAGGCAATGTGTGCAGAGAGACTAGGGAACCGGCTGCGGATCGATAGGAGTGGTGTGAAGTGAATTAATGTGAGGCAGGCCGTCTGTCTGTCATAAGGATTGTGGGGAATGTGGGGCAGTGTTGGTCAGTCACTGCACAGAGCTGCTTCCAATAAATTCAAGCCTTCTGCCTTAAAGGAAACTCGAGATATTCACGTACTCCCTTTCTTATTGTCAAATTTTACTTCATTCAAAGTAAATGTTCCTATCAAATTATTGCCTCCAGTGTACTTTAATTGGACCACTGGAAAACTGCAGTTGTGAGAAGCCAATGAAATAAAAATGCCTGCTATTCTTTTGGATCCGTTTTTCAATCTCACCGAAAATCTATATTACTAGGAGAATGAGAAATATAATTTTTATGTTTCATGGATGTTTTGTTCTTAGTCCTAACAATATTATCATTTCCACCTAATCTTCAATGAAATAATACAATTGTGATGAACCAAAGTGGTTTTACATTCCAATATTGGGTAAAGTATTGTATTTTAGATTTTACCATATTAAAATCAGTATTTTATCCATGATTCTCAAATTAATCACATGGTATTATAGAAGTCTCCCGAGTTCGTGTTATTTATCATTACTCAAATATTGTTAGTCAGTTGGAAAAATTGTTTATAAAGGTAATATGTAAGTCTATGAAAGATAAGAATTTTTGAATAATCTACTTGATTTCACTGATGGGGATAATTGAGTGGAGTTTTATACTGTTAACTTTGAAAGCTGCGTTTCCATATTTACATTTTAAAAAACTGTTTTCTAAAGTGATTAAAAATATACTATACAAATGGGAAATTTTTATGTACCTAGGTCCCTGATAGTGCAACATGACCTAAGTATTTAGAAATTTCGATGGTATGAAGATCTTGAAATAGTCATCCTGGTCTCTGTTTCTGTCTTCTAAGGATGCAACCTTCTGCTTCCTTTATGCTGCCCTGTATGAACTTGCTGAGGCCCATTTCCTGTTCCATTATGCTTTTTCCATTTCCTTCCTGATTCATAGTGCAGAACCCTTAGATAAAGACCTATTATCTGGTATAATGAACATTCAGTTTTCGTTTGGTGAAATCTGGATTTGGGGACTCACTGTTTTGGTTTTTTAAGTATCTAACATTACTCTATTAATTATATCTCTTTTTTAATGTCTCTTACTGTCCTTATCTATTAAATCTTCATTGTATCAACCCCCAAATACTACTGTTATTTTCTAGTATGTTTTTATAATTTATATATTACCCATTTTCATGGGATTGAGATATTTTAATTTTATTCTATTCAAGCTGTATTTCTGTGAGATATTCATCACTGGAAGATATTTTCGGAATCCTCAGGGATAAATAATTCTATTTAAGTTTTATAGTGTAATTTGACAAATAAGCTCACTTACAGCAAATACATAAGAAAATAGCCAAGTATCATCATATAATTAACTGACCTTTATGATCTTGATTATGACTATGCAAAAACTGAAGTTCCTATATAAGAATTTCCCAAAGATTCTTTTTTATAATTCCCAGGAATATATCTTCTTTGATAATGGAAAGTCAGGAAGTAATTTTTATGCTTTGAAAAAATTAGCCTTTTTGATACCAGGAATAAAGTAATTTTTCTTGTCTGTATTTCATTAAAATATATTGTATTCTGGTATAATCTTCAATTCTCTGTTGTGACAATGATGAAAGCTTCTAATGGAGCTTTCTGAAAAAGTTAAGTATACTGAGGTATAATATACATATACTAAAATTCACCATTTTCGGTATATAGTTCTGTGAGTTTTGAATGTAATCATGTACCCAGTCCCACAATCAGGATATAGATTCTTCTCATCATTTTAAAACATTTGCTCTACCTCTACCTCTTTGTAGTCGACCCTTTAGTCACACTCCTAGCCCCTGGCAACCACTGATTTTATTTCTGTTGTATAGTTTTGCCTTTTACAGAATACCGACTGTCACGTCTACCTGTTAAAGTTAGTTAAATAACACATAACTAATACTGTGGCAATTAGATATAGCCAAGTTATGACTAGGACTTTTTAAAAGTATTATTATTCTTTCTTTTGCAGATAATGATTACTTAGAATTAATCATCTTTTACCATAACAGTATGGTGCAAAAGTTTGAAATGAAGCATCTTTATAAAACGCCTACCTTAAGGCACTTCATTATAGTAACAGAAAAATGGACTAGGTCAAGCTTAATTTTTTTTTTTTTTTTTTTTGCCTGTAGATATCCAGTTGCTCCAGCCCCTATTATGAAGAGATCATTTCCTCCCTTTTGCACTTCTGTCTAAAATAAGTCAGGCATACTGTGTGTCTATTTGTATGTTTCTAATTTTGTTACATTAACCTACATTTCATCCCTCTGCCAAAGCCACGTAATTTTTTTTTTTTTTTTGTGAGGGGGTACTTACAATTGAACTCAGGGACATTCTACCTCTGAGCTGTATACCTCCCGACTATTTTATTTTTATTTTGAAACAGAGTCTCTCTACTTGCTGAAGCTATTCTCAAACCTGCAATCCTCTTGTCTCAGCCTCCCAATTACTGAGATTACAACCATGTGCCACCATGTCCAGCTCAAAGCCACATAATTTAATGACTTCAATTATATAGTATAATCTTAGATTCAGGTTGACTGACTTTTTTCCTACTTTATTCTTTTTCAAAATTGATTTATTTTAGTTCCTTTGTCTATATCTATAAAAGATCTTGTTGAAATTTCAATAGGAATTTCATTAAGCCTGTGTATTAATTTGTAGAGTATTGACATGTTTACTACATTGAATATTTCAATCCATTGAATACGGTAATCTCTCCCTGTCATTTGTTTAGATCTTTCATCAGTGTTTTGTACTTTGTAGTTTTGTGTTCAGCATACAAGTCCTCTGTATGTTTTAATATTTCAGTTTTTTAAACCATTGTTAATTTAAAAAAAAAATTTAGGTACCTATTCATTGTTAGCATATACAAGTAGAATTTGTTTAATTTTTTACATGTGTTCTGCAGCTTTGCTGAATTCACTTGTTAGTTTTAATAGCTTTTGGGGAGTATGTAGACATGTAGATAATCATATCTTTGAATATAGCATAGTAGTCAAGGTTGTTCAGGAAGAGAGAACCAATATAATGAATGGATGGATGGAGGATGGATAGTTAACTGAATGGATGGATGGATGGATACATGAGAGGGTATTAGGGGATTGGCCAATGCAATTGTGGAAGCTGAGATGTCTCTTTATAGGCCATTTGCAAGATAGAGACCCAGGGAAGCAGTGTTGGATGAAGCTCAGTCCAGTTCTGAGTCTTCACTACCTGTCTTGGTATCTGCATGCAGTGACACTGACACCTGAAATTAGCCATCACATAGGGACAATTTATATTATCTTTTCCAAACTATATATGTTTTGTTTTATTTTCTTGTTTTGTTGCATTGGGCAGAACTTCGGCACTATGTTAAAAAAAGAATGTTAAGGGCGATCATCTTTTCCTCATTCCTTATTTTAAAGTGAAAGCATTCAGACTTTCGTCTTTAAGTGTAAATGTTAACTGTAGGGTTTTAGTCTATGCTTTTTTGAGGAAATTCTCCTCTATTCCTATTTCTCTTAGTGTTTCTTTTCATCATGCTTGGATGTTAAATTTTACCCAGTGATTGATACGATCATTTGATATTTTCTTCTTTAGCCTGTTAATATTTTAGATAATATTGATTGACTTTTGAAAAATTGAACTGGACTTGCATCCTTAAAATAAATTCCACTTTGCCATATTGTATAATTCTCTTTATTTGTTTTTTGAATTCTATTTTTTTTTTTTTTTTTGTATTTGGTTAGGGATGTTTGAGACCATATTTTTGAAAGATATCGCTGTGTAGTTTTTATGTTTATCTGTCAGGGATTTTATAGCTCTTACATTGTTTTCTAAAGCATCTATCAAAGAACCAGTTTTAGCATAGCTTTTTGGTCTTTCAAGCTTAGATACTCTGAGATGTACATATTTGATCTTTAAGCTCTATCCCAAAATATTGAATGCTCTGAGTTGAATAGTTGTGTGGCATAGTACAGGAGTTGCATGGAGCGCTTGACAGTATTTATACTCAGTATTGTATGGTTCCATGATTTCTCATGGTTAGACTCTTACGTTCTTTGATACCTCCTCCCCTGCTGATGTGGAAGTTTGGGGGAAATTCATGCTGGTAAAGGATATCGAGGTTGAAATCAGAAGACCCTCATCTCAATCTTAGTTTCTCCATTTAGTAGTATATTCAGCAGTTACTTAGCTCTCTGATTATATAAGATAAATGTAAATGAACTTGCAAATATCTTACTATCTAAACTCCCACCTTATTTTCACTCAGTCTCTTTATTTTACAGGAAATTAAAGTACTAATAATAATGACTACTACTATCCAAACTGTTCTTTAATAGCATTTTTCCTATTGACAGAGAATACTACTGAGAGAGTTCAAAAACTTATGTTATAATTATATAAAAAATGATATTTATTTTGTATTTGAACAATGTCTCTCTTTAGAAATATGGTATTTACCTTCCTATTTCCTCTTTGTGGTTATTTTACTGGTAGATATCTTTTATTTTTTTTTTTTTTTAATTTTTTTTTGCGGTACTGGGGATTGAACTCAGGGGCATTCTACCTCCGAGCTATACCCCCAGCCCTATTTTTTTATTCTTTATTTTGAAACAGGGTCTCACTAAGTTGCAGAGTGCCTCACTAGGTAGCTGAGGCTGGCCTCGAACCCGGATCCTCCGGTCTCAGCCTCCCAAATGCTGGGATTACAAGCGTGCGCCACCACGCCCGGCTGGTAGATATCTTTTAAGTAATTAACTTAATATTGTTTCTAGTAAATTTCCTTATGTTAAAATTTATCTTATAAACTCAGTAATAAAACTGCTTTTGTAAAGCGGAGGCTTGCCATTTCCCATTCAACAAGGATCCTTTTTTAGTAGTAGACTTTTTTTTTTGCTCATTAAGAGCATGTCTGAAGAAACAAGTGGTAAGACTGGAATAATGTGTCCTACCCTCCACATTAAGTCATTAGAGTTTGGCACTGCCTGCTGGTAGGTCCAGTTCTGGACTCTTCATGGTGGTTAGTGACTAATGTTCTTCTTTTGATGATTTTGGTAAACCTGAGAAAGCAACGTGAAATTTTACATAGAAACTTGCAAGTTAATTCCCCTTAAAAGAAAACAAGTCCTTGAATATTTATAATGTTTGATTTTTTAAAATATTTGTATAAATCCACATAGGCAAACATTAAAATACTTCTTAAGAAGGATGGATTAGAAGGTTCAACTTCTAAAATAACTTTTAGTGGTGAAATTTTTTTTACATACCATGATTGAGCAATACTTATTGATAAACATGTGAAAAATATTCATACATTTGTACTATCCAGTGACAAATTAGAAAGGAGGCAGGTGGAGCCGGGCGTGGTGGCGCACGCTTGTAATCCCAGCTTTCGGGAGGCTGAGACCCGAGGATCCGGGTTCACGGCCAGCCTCAGCTACCTAGTGAGGCCCTCAGCAACTTAGTGAGACCCGGTTTCAAAATAAAGAATAAAAAATAGGGCTGGGGGTATAGCTCGGAGGTAGAATGCCCCTGTGTTCAATCCCCAGTACCACAAAAAAAAAAAAAAAAAAAAAAAAAAAAAAAAAAAAAAAAAAGAAATGAGGCAGGTGCAAATTAACAACAAAATATGTCATCAAAACCAGAAAGATAAGTATATAGGATAAAGACATTAGTATGGACCAGCAGGTTCTGAGTTGATTGGCAGAAAATAAACTTTTGGCCCCTGATCTCTTTGGCCTGTTTACTTTAAATTGTTTCGTTCAGTGTGATAATTATTTGACTTTATCTATAATTCCTTCACAGAGAGAAATGTTGTATTCTTGTAGGACAACACATTTCAGGTCTCCTGTTTAGACTCAGGGCAAAAATCCCTCTTTGGTCATCCTCCTTTTTATCTAACCCCCAGCTCATAAACAAACTCTTATCAAAGAGAAGTAAACTTGACTAAGTTCTTCTCTCTTTGTTACATAATTATGACTAAACTATAGCAAAAACATCGGTGAATGGAATCAAGTAAAAATGTAATTTACTTCAGAATTCTCTATTTTTCCCAGATCATGGTTAAAAGTAAAGAAAGTACGTATCCATGTGCATTATATACATATAAGTAAATGGAGCACACATGAATGTCTTACTCACTGATTTGTGTCCCTTCCATTTTGGTGAATATATTGTATTAATTTAATGTAATTATTTTCATCCAATAAGTAAAAGCCCTAAAAGTTTGGTCCACCTTTTTTTTTTTTTTTTTTTTTTATTAATGAAACCTTGTGATTTTGATTTGTTTTAGCTGGAGTCTCGGCAGAAGCCATGCAGACTATCACCACTGCACCTGACACCTCTGGGGTGGAAGCCAAAGTCCAGGAAGAAGAGCATGACCTTGCGGATGACGACATCACCACTGGTGAGCGTGGGCATCTTCAACACACTGTGCATGGGACTGTGTTCAGTATTTCAGGGCGTTCTCTAGATTGTCTATATCGGACTAAGTATTTTTATGGGAAGGATGGAAGCTTATATTGATGGTATATGTAGTTTGATGAGACTGTTTAGCATCCCTTTGGATCTCGAGGTGAAAAGAAGCAGCACCGTTTATTTGGTCCAGGTTTACTCATTGTCACTTTAACAGTGCACCTGCTAGCTGTGCACTTGATTTTCTGAAGACCTTCTACATTAGAAACTGGATCATTACTAAAGCTGGTGAAATGTAGAGGAATACTTACATCCATTAGGTTATGAAAAGTTTTTCAATTATAAGATAAACTCAAGAAACCGAAGTTGTAATAGTAATACATACCACATAGACTGCATATGGAAACTTACCATTACTCTTTATACCTATACAGTAGAATGAAATGCTGCTTTTGAAATTTACTCACCCTGTGTGGATTTGGGGCTTTCTTATCTGTATTATCTGTCATGCAACTAGGCATAAGCAAATTTTAGGAAACCCATACATGATATATGTTTAGCCTATCTTTTTAGAGATTTTGAACCAGTTTTAATTACTGAATCTATATTCATTCTGCTCAGTTTCTTTGAATGCGCAGAGGATAAAAACAGCCTGTATAAATAGTTTTATTGGTATTACGAATGCTAAGCTTTTGGGGGGTATAGATTAAAATTTAATATCTGACTAAAATCTATAATTATTGTGAAGTAACAAACATTAACATAATAGTAATAAAAAATTGAAGCATGCCCAGAAAACAAAAAATGGTTTCAACAAAAACTGAAGAGAGGGGATAAATAGTAAAAGGAAGTTCTTTCTTTGTTTCCTTTTTTCTTTGAAAGCTGTGTGTCAGATTCTTTATGGTTACCATGTGAATACGTTTGACTTTATTTATTTATTTATTTTCACTACAAAGTTGTGGGATCCTAATGATTTCCTTTGAAAAGTTACAAAACTGAAATTGAAAAACCTGTAGCCTCTAGCCTTGTCCCACTGCTGCAAATAAGCATTGCCTAAGTTAGAGGGCATCTGATTTTCAGTAAAGGTGCTGATTGACTACCACCACCATGGATGAGTGTATTGTATTTGCATCTAGTAAGTAAAAAGCTTTAAAAGGTTTGTTCCAGCCAGCATGGTGGTGCACACTTGTAATCCCAGTACTTGGGAGTCTGAGACAAGAGAACTGCAGGTTCAAGACTAGCCTTAGCAACTTAGCAAGACCCTGTTTCAAAATGAAAAATGAATAAAATTGGGCTGGGAGGGTAGCCCCAGTACCACAGGAAAAAAAAACATTTGGTTCACTTCATTTTCATATAAAAACTTATGGTGGTTATTACTTGTTACCTTTTAGTTCTTTTTAATAAGAGTTCTTAGATGAAAAATATCATCCAATTTAAATGTAAATGATTTTAAGAATCTCTAACCTTTCTGAAATCATTTTGTGCTTCAGAGTTATAGAATTTTTTTTTCTCATAGCTACTAAATGAAATGTATTTGATTTGTGGATATTTCTAAACTAAGATACTTTTTAGTTCTTTCTAATGTTTTTATGCTATTATAGATATGTTTTGGTATTATAAAGACCTTTTACTCTATGAAAATAGTTGTTTAATTCATTGTAAGAATTTGCCTTTGCAGTAACAGAATAATTCAATTTATATTCTGGAATAAAAGCCCAATTTTTGAGCAATCAAGTAAGCATGACTAGTTAGCACATTGAGATTTTGAATTGTGCACTATGGAATTCATGAGATGGCTTTATAGCATGTGACTATGTTCTTATTTTATTGTTAACAACATCAAGAAGCTTAAAAATGGAAATCTAGTTTAGAAAGTTAATTAATGCTACATACACTATATTTTAATCTTTAAAAATTTGTTTAAACATATGATGAATGCCTTTTATCAGTTGATTTATTTATTTCATAACATGGGTATAGAAACAAGGATGTCTAATATCAAAGAATTTAAATAACTAAAAAAAGGCTTCCTTAACATATGAGAATAACCGGAATGCTATAGTCTGTAGATCATTCAGGTTACCTTTAGATTATGTGACTTGATTAAGCTGTGGTATAGATTTTTGTGAAGGTTTAGAAGAAAACCATATTTCTTTTTATTGACTGGAATACTATATAAATTGCATTATGAAAAATATGGTAGATGTATTGAGAAAAATCTGCTAAGCACAATAATCTTATTTTGGGATAACCAGCATTGTAAAGTACCAGGGCTACAAAAGGAAAAAATTGGCGAGTTTAGCCATAACCCTTGGAAAATCCAATTAATTTTTCAGTTACTAAAAAGGAATTGTTCTAATACTTACCTATAAAATAACTGTAAATTCTATCATGACAGATATTTGCCTTTATTGTGATTGGATTCTTATGTAGAAGCAATATTTCAGCTAATGTGTATACCTATATTAATTTTATTTTTGCAGCAATCTGGGACTTAATTTTTAGAAACAATCTTACCAAGATAATGGTTAAAATATGGCATGTAATCTAGTGCTTTTACTGAAGGCAGAATGATATTTCTGAGAGTTTTCTTTTGGGTGAGAATGAATGAGGTATGAATATCGTCTTAGGAGACTTACATCTGAACCTAGCAGTCTTTGTTAGCTTTTGCCTTACGAAAGTAAAGAAGCCTGGTTAGGGCATGTAAGTGTTGGCTATGATCAATTGGAACTAATTAAATTTATTTGAAATGAAGAATCTTAACTGGGAGAGAACAGCTGGAAAAACTGGGAGGAAAAAAATTGGGTCTTGATTGAGACGATTTAAACCTTCACCCTGTCATTTAAGAAATATGCCGTAGCTTCTTTCTATATCTCTCTTTTTAAAGCTAATATCTATTGATCGGCTCTACAAAGTAATGTCAGTGTACCTTGGTCAACACATACACTCAGATTTACTTAGCATTCTGTCTTAAGGTTCATCACATTCTTTCCTTTAACCACATGTCTTAAATTATATATCACAGCCATTTTAGCCATTTCGGTGGATTAATACTGTTTCTCTGTAGAAAAATATTAAAACCGATTCCACATATTTTGTATTGTACAAGGTGCATGGGAAAGGAACTTTATTTTAAAATAGAATTGTTTCAGATTTTGCAATACTCTATATATTTAAAATCTATTTTAACATTTCCTATAAAATAAAATAATAGTATTAAGATGATTTCTATGTTATTTTTATTTCAGAGACATAAGAATATTACCTTTTGCCTCTGTGCTTGCTTTTGTATGCATACTTCTATTTTTAGCATTATAACTTAAATGTCATATAGATGATATACATAGCCAGTATTTATAAATAATATGTCCTTATTTACATTGTAATATTAATAGGAAGTAATTATATTAGTGGAGTAAATCTAATTTTTAAAAAAATAGACCTTTGTGTGACCTAATTTCCCTTTATATAGCTTTCTTCATGATAAAACATGACATTCTAACTGAGAATGAAGGAGTTAATCCTTTAAATTTTGCATTTAAAAATATCCTTCCCCTAATTGCAGGCTAATAAGAACTTTTAGAAGGATTTCATTCACAAACCTGCATGTATCCCTTGAAGAAATCACTGTCTTCTGAGGATGATTCTTCAGTGTCCTGCCTCTTCTTCAGGATAGCCAGGACACAGGCTGACCATATAACAGTGATAAAGGGTAAAGAGTCACTGACACTGTGGAAAAGCAGTGCTTGATACTAGATCAGCAACCAGATAGTTGACACGTTCAACTATTTATGACAAAAGCAACAATAATACGTGGATGGGAGTGGGCCTTTTGACTGTTTCACTTCTTGAGATATTACTTTGGAAAATTGTAATTAGCCACACTTTAATTAAATATGTTTCCCTATTACTGATTAGTAGAAGCTCAAAAATCATTGCATTCTGCTGTTGCTGTGTACTTAGTGCAGACGGAGCGTTTGTGTGTCTGCCTCCCCAACCCAGTTGCATTCTAGATAAATATTATAAATCTAATTCTTTCAGATGTGTATTTTACTATTTCATTTTCTTTTGAAATGTGAGATGACATCACTGTCTACTTATTATTTTACCAGAGAACCAATTATTATTTAAAATTCATTATTCTAAACTTTGACCAAGAAATTATCTCCTTTAGAAAAACATCACCACTTACTCATTCCAAATATTTTCCTTTCTTTACTTTTTTTTCTTAAAATCTAGAGGGCAAAACTATAAACTAAAATATTTCTTAACCAGGTGTGGTGGTACATACCTGTTATCCCAGAAATTAGAAGGCTGAGACAGGAAGATCATAGGCTCAAAGCCGGCCTCAGCAATTTAGTGAGACTCTCGGCAACCTAGTGAGAGGATGCTGTTTCAAAACAAAAATTAAAAAGCTCTGAGGTTGTAACTTGAAGGTAGAATGCCTCTGGGTTCAATCCTTAGTACCACAAAATTTAAAAAAACAACAAAACTTTCTTGTTTAATGTTTAATGCTTGGCCTTCATTGTATGTTGATAAAAATAATGGTATTTGAGAGTTTCTGGCATCAATTTTTAAATACAGCAAATAAAGCTATTCTTCATAGAACTAGAAAAAAAAAAAAGTCCTAAAATTCATATGGAAAAACAAAAGACCTAGAATAGCCAAAGAATTCTGAGCAATACGAACCATGTGTAAGTATCACAATTCCTGACTTCAAATTATATTACAGAGCTGTAGTAACAAATATAACGTAATTTTGGCTGAAACCAAACACATAGACCAATGGAGTAGAATAGAAGATACTGAAATAAATCCTCATACTTATAAGCCAGTCGATTTTCTACAAAAGAACCAAAAATATATGTTGGAGAAAAGATAGCCTTTTCAACAAGTGGTGCTGGGAAAACTGGATATCCGTATGTACAAGAATAAAATTAGACCCCAGTCTTTCACCCTCCACAAGAGTCAGTTCGAGGAGGAAATTAGAGCAGAAATTTTGCAATGACTAGAGGAGGGGATAGGACCAACTCTCCAACATATAAGCAGTGGTAGAGATTTCCTCAGTAAGACCCCCTAAAGTTCAGAAAATAAACCTGGGAATCAATAAATGAGATGGCACCAAGTCGAAATGCTTCAGTACAGCAAAAGAAACCATTAAGAGTTTGAAGAGAGTACCTACAGAATGGGGGAAAATCTTTGCCAACTACTTCTCTAATAGAGGACTAATATCTGAACTATACAAAGAACTCAAATAATCCAATAAAAATGAGAAATTGAACTCAATAGACACTTAACCAAAGAAGAAATACAAATGGTCAACAAATATATGTCAAAATGTTCAACATCGTTAACAATCAGGGAAATGCAAATGAAAAAAAAGACACTGAAATTCCATCTAACACCAGTTAGAATCAACAGTACAAACAATAAGTGCTGGTGGGAATGTGGGGAAATAGAAACTCTTATACACTGTTGGTGGGACTGAAAATTATACAACTATGGAGATTCATATGGAAGTTCCTGAAAAGACTAGAAATGGAGCCACCATACCACCCAGCCATACCATTCCTCAGTATCTTTCCAAAAGAAAGTCAGCATGCTGTAATGATGCGTGCATACCTGTGCTTATTGCAGCACAATGAATAGTCGCCTGGTTAGGAAACCAATCTTGAAGGTCTTGATGAAGACCTTCTGGACCTCCCTTCTATAGGATCTCCCAGTTTGTGGTATGCACTCTTGTTATTACAGAATAATATTGTGCAGCAATAGTAATACCTATAATATTGTTAGATGTTATTTCATTCGCCTGTGGGCATGTGACGTTCATCTCTTTGGATTTCTAGCACTGGAATAGTGCCTTGGTACGTGGCATTTCTCAGTAAATGCTTACTAACTGAAGGATTGAATTAATGAATCCATAGATTGTTTATAGTTCAATAGCATTCCTTACATATTGTATATTGTATACTTATATATCTTTTTTTTTCTCCGCACTTTCTGTAATTATATGGCATATGTCTCCTTAACCACTCCCTTTCTCCCTAATGGGTATTTAATGGCTCAAAAAGTGTTTGGGACAGATTAGTGAGGAAATATGGGCTTATTTCCAGGTACACTGTTTCTTGATATTGTGAAAATGAGACTTGTATTGGATCTGAGAACATAATTAGCTTTGCTGAGTTAGTCACTGTTAATTTTCATCTTGAAGTTGGTCTTTTTCTCTGGGGAAACATTAGGAAAAGTTGTGATACAAAGTATTTGAACGAGAACAGCGAGGGAGAATTACTGGCACAGTGTTTTGTGGCTTGAGTCCTGACCTGTGGGTGGCAGGTGGGATGTGCTACGTGTGACAGAGACCTGGGTGTGCTTTCCCTTTCACCTGGCAGCTCTGCCACCTCATTTGTGGACTTGGTCCTGTCAAGGAAAGCTAAAGTCTCTTGTTGCTTTCTGGAATCTGGAGACATTGGCCAGGTCGTATGGTGGTTCCATTCCTAGTGTCACAGTTGTGCAGGAGAAGCCCTCGGGCGTGGTGGCCTTTGTGGAGAGAGAGGTGGGAAGTGGGTTATTCCAGGAAGAAATGCAGTTTTTCTGGGAAGCATGAAGTTTGAATATACAACACTGAAGAGGAGAGTGTGGGATTACATTGTGTTGCTGTGAGTGGATATGGTCAGTTATGTAGCATCAGGAAAACCTGTGCTTTATTTTTTACCGAAACTGTAAAGTGCACACCCAGATGCAGTGTGTTGTGGCTTATTTGTTAAAAGGCCTCACCTGGCGAATCTTGTCTCAGATGCCAAATGGACAAGAATCTGGGTTAGTGGCGCACATCTGTAATTCCATTACTAGGGAAGCTGTGATGAGAGGATCCACAGGTTCGAGGACAGACTCTGCAGTGTAGAGAAACTCTCAGCCACCTAGCAAGACCCTGTTTCAAAACAAAAAGATATAAAGGACTGGGGATGTAGCTCAGAGGTAGAATGCCCTGGGTTCAGTCAGCAGTAAGGAGAGAAAGAGAGTGAGGGGAGGAGGGAGGGAGGGAAGGAGGGGGAGAGGGAAAGAGAAAGCGGGAGAGGGAGGAGGAAGGAGAGGCACACAAGGTAGGGAAGGGGAGGAGAAGGGAAGGGGAGGGGGAGGGGGGAAAGCGAGAGGAGAGGAGACAACCGGGAGGAGAGAAGACGGATATTAAATCCCATTTGAATATTTGGTTTGTCGTTAAACAAACCTTTAGGCTTTTATATATGAGAAATCTACTTAATATTGATATAGTGTGACTAAGAAAGTGTTTGTGTATTTAAATGAATGAAATATCTCAAAGTATCAGAGGTGTTGTAACATAAATTACTTTAATCAGCGGTTGCCTTGGCACTGGATCTTTCTTAATGATATTTTCTAATAAAGGCCCTTTTATTTTTGTGTGTGTATATGGGCTGTTTACATGTAATACTTTGGCAAGGGATTGGGCAAATAAATAATTTATGCAGTCTTAGCAAGCTCATGGAAAAGAACACTTTTTAAAAAAAAAAAAATCGAGGACTTAACTCTCATGGTGACTCACTAGAGTTTATTGACTGCCTAGTATGTGTCAGGCTATGCTCTGGGCTCTTTTTAATCCTCAGAACAACTCGCGTGTTAAGTCTTCATTATCACTTTAGTTTTATAGTAGAGGAAAATGAAGCACATTTAGCCCACAGATAGGAAATGGCAAAGTGAGGATTTGAAATTACTCTGCTTGCTTCTAGACCTTGGGCTTCTGCCCACCCCCTGTGAAACAGGGTTGAACCCAGCAGAGGTGTTCTGCTTCTGAGCTACAGCCCCAGCCCTATTTTATTTTGTATTTTGAAACAGGGCTACTCAAAGTTACCATGTACTGGCCTCGAACCTGCCATCTTCTATCTCAGTCTCCCAAGCACTGGGATTACAGGTATGTGTCACTATGCCTGGCTAGATCTTAGGCTTTTAAATGGAAGTGATTTGCTTAAAACCAGGTCATTTAAGAATGCTTAAAAGAGAAAAAAGAAACAAATATATTTGTTAGGGCCTATCATTTCCTTTTTGTTTGATATAGAAAGTTCTATTTCAATTTTAATGTAGTTTAACGTTTTCATAGTACACAAAATGTTTTAAATGTGAAAGGAAGACTTTATGTTGTCTCGATAAACACAGAGATATTCAGTATATGAAAATAATTTTAGATAAATTAGAACTCCTATTTTATATTCATATAAAATCACACAGAAATACACTAATACATGTACAATATTAAATTAAGGATTTAGGTTTGATTTTTGTGCTTACTATCAAGTTTTTTTTTGCTAAATTTAGAAAAAAAACCCTCAAAATCTTAATTGGATAAGAATGTAGGAATGGCATTAGGAAAAAAAAAAAAAAAGCTTTTCCTGTGAGTGAATAACCTTCAGGATGAACTTAAAGTTTGGCTTTTGTGAGCTGTGTGATAATACCTCACAGATAAGAATGAATTGCGTTAGATCATGGCACGCCATTATATATCTGTATATTACATGAATTGCCCTTATAATTGATATCAAACCTATATGACCAAAAGTTGTAATTCACAACAGTAATGACAACAATGTCTCATAATTCACAGACTTTATGTCATACCTGTGAATGATTGCTTTTCCTGTGCAAACTGTGTTAAAGGGGAAAAACAGGTTTTAGAACAGATACTGGGTTTTGCAGAGTCCTCCTTCCTGATATTTTGCATTCACTTTTAATACACAAAAATATAATAACATCTTCGAATTTCCTCAGGATTTCTTAGATGAAAACCGTTGTCAAGCGCAAAGACTTACTCTTAATTTGAATTTGCTTTTTATTTTTTATTTTTGGTACTAGGGATTAAACCCAGGGGCATTCTGCCTCTGAGCTACACTCCTAGCCCTTTTTATATTGTTATTATTTTTTATTTTGCAACAGGGTCTTGCTAAGTTGCTAAAGGTCTAGCTAAGTTGCTAAGGCTGGCCTCAAACTTGCAATTCTCCTATCTCAGACTCCCAAGAGCAGGAATCACAGATGTGCTCCACTATAACCAACTTTAATTTGAAACTTTTAATAAAAAATGAAAGGTAATATTTAGCAATTCAACTAAAACTAATCACAAACCTGCTGGTGATTTCTTCTCATAAAATACATAAGTAGGATAATAATCAAGTGATAATACTTTCTTCTTTTTTTTCAAATAAAGATGAATGGATTAAATGAAGTTAACTTAGTTTAAAAGGATTCAGAGAATTTGAACTGATGACTCAGAGAATCTCTTTGTTTCACCCTTTTCTCATATGTGTATATATATACACATATATACTGAATATATATATATTCAGTTTGATAAGTATCACTTAAAAGAAGTATAAAGTATATATATATATATTCAGTTTGATAAGTATCACTTAAAAGAAGTATAAAGTATATTCCATCTTATTAAGCACAAACATTGGTAGGCACCTTCTGTCTTCTCTCAGCACATTCTTTGGAGGCCCTGTCTTGAGTTGAGAAGCGGATGATTTCATTTTAGGCGCAGGCTGTGCATTGTGCACACACAACATAGCTGGGAAGTCATAGACTTGAGATAGTGCAGGGCACTGCAGCCTGGTTCTGGTGAAGGTTAGGTGAGAGCTGAGCCTCCATTTGTAGCAGAGGTGGAAAGACACAGGGAAAGCGTCTGAGTGAAAGCTGTTAGTTTACTGACTTAGGAACGCTCTGTGGCAGGAGTGGGGAGGACAGCCTTGCCGGAGCTGACAGGTTGGCTGCATCACCAAGGACTGGGGGTGGATGATCAGCTCGGTGCTGGTTTGGAAAGCAGCTGATTTTACCTTCTGTACCATGTATTACTTTAAAGCAGGGTTAGCATCAACAGAAAGAGAAAAGCTGTAAAAATGTTGGAATGTATTGGCTACATGACTGATATGCTGAATTCCACTTTTATGGTTTTTCTTTTCATTCAATAGATAATTTTGATTACCTACTAGGTAATAAGCCTTTAGAGAGAATGCGGAGAAGACAGAGGGAGGGAGAGAGGTCTCCCCTCATGCCTTGTCTCTGTCTTTCAACAACATTTCATGGGACCTAGTTTCTAGAGCCTTTTCTCTTCCATTTGTACCCACTCCATGTTGTCAGTTCTATTCCTTAGAATTTGGTACTCAGTATGACCATGCTTCCACTAGTGGACCTGGTCAAACATTATGGGACTGTTGCTTTCTTTTATCTGATTACTGTAATTCTACAATTAAGTTGGTTTTCTTTAGAAGGCATCCCATACCAATTGCCTAAGCTGTCAGTTTTTACAAGTGCTCTTAATTCAAGTCTTCCCAATTTAGAAATAAGACTTGATTCTTATCCTTCTTCACTTAAAGTCTTGTTGGTTTGGTATATTAGTTATTCCTCCTATCTTTATGTCCTCTGTAAATGATGAACACGTCTTTAATTTGTCTGTGTTAACCAGTTAATTGCAGACCAGGCCCCATATGAGTAGGTGCTATTCCACCTAGCCACCAGCCCTGATATCAATCTCCAGGTACAATTCTTCAACTCCATTCAAACCCACCCTTTTGCAATGTGACCCAACTTAAATATTTTCCCATCTTATTCACAATAACACTAAGAGATTTCTTCAGATGCCTTCCTGAAATCAGAATACATTGTATTTATAAACATTATAGGTTGATTTTACATTTGTGGTTTTGTTCCTAAACTACAAGCTTATAAAGAGGCTTTTAAATCATTTGTGAAATACTTTGAGTTGCAGTGGAGATGTATATTTTTTAAATTAACAGCCAACAGCAAGCAGGGCATGATGACACACACCTGAATTCCAGTACTTGGGAGTTCTGAGACAGGAGGGTCATAGGCTCAAGACTAGCCTCAACAACTTATTGAGACTCTCAGCAACTAGAAGAGACTCTGTTTCAAAACAAAAAATAGAAGGAGCTGGGGGTGTAGCTCAGAGGTAGACTTCCCCTGGGTTAAATACACACACACACACACACACACACACACACACACACACACACACAGGATTTGGATGCCACCTGGAGAGTTATTAGCTGGGTTGTTGTGTGATAGAGCAGGTGTGTCTATCCTTAGGTATCCAGAAGTTATGTATATCTCAATAGTAGGTTAAAAAAATAATATAGCAAATATTTATCCATGGTGTATTTATAACAATGTGTAAGTGCTTGACTCAAAACTTAAGTTACTTATTTTCTTAGATTTGGCAAAAAGACATGCTAAAACAAATAGATATAAGGTTATTCATTTCTGGTATGCCATGGTGCATACCTATAATTGCAGCTACTCCAGAGGCTGAAGCAGGAGGATCACAAGTTCAAGGTCAGCCTAGACAACTCACTGAGTCCCTGTTTCAAGATAAAAGTTAAAAAGGGCTGAGAATGTGACTCAGTGATGGAGTGATTTGCCTAGCAAGTCTGGGGTCTATATACAATCTCCAGTACAGGAAAAAAAAAAAAAAGAAAGAAAGAAAGAAAAACTTCTTTCTGTGCCATATTTTCTTTCTTTAAGTATCACTTTAAGAAAACTTAGTTTGGAGCCATGCATGGTGGAGGTTGAGACAGGAGGATCACAGGTTCAAGACTAGCCTCAGCAACTTAATGAGACTCTGTGCAACTTAGCAAGTCTTTGTTTCAAAATAAAAAATAAAAAGGGGTAGAGTATAGCTCAGAGGTAGAAGGTAGAATGCCCCTGGGAAGGGCATGAAGAGGAAAGAAAAAAAGAAGGAAGGAGGGAGGGAGGGCACTTGGTTTGTGTTAGAAAAATAATAAATCAAGTCTCAGGTCCCTTGTATTAACATTTTGATTCTTGTTGATATTTTTGATACTTGAGTTGACTGTATATGATTCATGAAGTAAGAGAAAGACCTTGCACATTTATTAGTAGCTTTCCACTTTTCTGGGAATAATTTTCTTTAAATATAGATACTATCTTCAAAACTCTGAGTTTAATTTTAAAGAAAAGGAAAAGAAGAAAAATGGAAGACTAACTGAAAACTTCAGATAGTCATATACAAAGTATGGTCTTATGGCCTTCTTACAACATTTTATTCAGTGGGTTAAGTCAGACTCCAGATTTCTCAGTATTCTCTGTGAACTGGACTTGACTCTTTATGAAGTAAATGTGACAGGTGTGGTAATAGTACTTCTCATTTGTGGCTAAGATCCACCTACATTTTGGTGAAGAGTGAAAATACACAACAAATGAAACCATCTGCCACTCCCAACCAACTAGCCTGTAGCCCACTGTTGAGGACAATGCGGGGCCCCACGAGCCAGTCCCTGGACAGGGATCCTGCTGGGCCTCATTTCAGAGGGTTAGGGCAGATCCTGTCAACACACATTTTGGGATGTGATTCCCTCACCAGCCAGTCATATGGAGATCAAAGAAGCTTTTAATTTGCGTTTAATTACTCCTTGAAAAACCATCCACCATATCCAGGAATAGCTATTGTATAAAAACAATTGCGAAAGTATGTACTCTTTTGAAATCTGAAACAAATTTAACCCCTTCAAATGTTAAATATGAAAGCATTCATTCGTCATTGTATCTCTCTAATAAAATTATCAGTAAAAGAATGTAATATACACAGAAAGGATCATTGTATTTTAGGCCATTGATGCTTTTTAATAATTTCCATTTTCTGAAAGAGGCTTTTCAACTAAAGTTTCTAAAGGGACACTTTAGCCCATTGCTAGTGGGGATTGTTATCAGCATATAATTCCAAATTGAAATAATTTAATAGCATTTTTATTGATACTTTTTACTGGAATTTTAATAGGATTGTAATTTTTGTTGTATCAGTTCTCTTGTGAATTATTACAGTTTGACAACAACAACAAAAGCCACTGAGTTTATTATGCTCAAAGGTGACTTTTCAGAGCTGTGACTGATAAACATCTGTCACACAACAAAGATGCATAAACAAGTTGTCCTTTGTCAGGTTTATGAGTAGACATCTGTTTGAATGACAGATGTAAGTGCAGTTAAGATGCAATTTAACTTGAAAGTGTTACTCTAAAAGAAAATCACATTTTAGTCATATACATATGAAAAACAATTGGGGCTGGTGCCATTAACATAGTTGGCTCCTTCCTTGGTGAAGAAGCATGAACACACAGAACTAGTAACTATTTGGATCAAGCCTTTTCTGGGTATGGCCTGTAAGGAAATCTAAAATTAGTCATTGTGACCATTTTGTGAGCCATTGTGACCAGTCAGAAAAGAAATCTATTGATTAGTAATGGCTGACATTTCAAAATAGCCATGTAGAAAAATGTTATCGGATTTATTAATGTTTCTCATCAACTGTAATCACCAACAAATTTAAGTAAAAATGTCACAAGCTGAATCTGTTTAATAATTTGCTATTGTGAAATTTTAAACAAGTTTTGTAACCTCTAATTGTGATTAGTTTATTAAAATGCCACTTTAACAATCAGTGCATTTAAGAAAAAAACATAAGGGAAAAATAAGTGAAAGAAGAATTGGTTTAGATATTGACTAATTTTGATTTTTTATTGAGATGAAATTCATATAACAGAATTAACCATTTCAAACTGAACAATTTTATTTGTCTTTAATAATAGGAAGACATTAATAACTAGCATACTATTCTGTGAGTGAGATGGCTATGTTCAATGTAAAGAGAAGAAAATAGTATATTTCTATTCAGACAAAATGCAAGGATTAATATTTTTATCTTAATAACCGGCATTATGTACAAAAATAAGTGTATTTCAAAAATCCTGTATTATACAAAAGAAACTGGATGTGTATGAGCGAATTCTAAGAAAATCAACAGGCAGTCAATTTAAGAATATATGCTACTAAGTAACTACAGCCAGTCTCAAAAAATGAGTAGATGTATGTTTTCTCTTATTAGTGGAAGCTAGAGAGATATTCAGAAATAAGGGCAACATCAGACAGATGAGCAGAGATTCCAGGGGAGTGACTGAGGGGGATCAGGGACAGGAGATGAAATCATAAAGAGTGCAGTAGTAGAAATAACACTGTAAATGTACACAAAACTACCCGTTCCAATATCAAAGACAAGCATGGGGAGAGGGAAGGAGGGGGAGAGGACCGGCTGGGGAAGGCACCAAGAAAAAAGAATATATGCTAAAAGGTCTCAATCATTATAGCTTTATTTTGCTTACCTTCTTTATATCTGAAAGCATTTTTCTCCGACTCTCATTTAAGTTCTTAGACCTTTTTTGCTAAAGTAGGGCATACAGCTCAGAGAATCCTAAGTCTGGATTCCCTGCTGTCTATGGAACAGCATGGACTACCAAAATGAACCTACCACCTTTGAGTGATTAACTGGTGTGAGACAGTTAAGTGTACTTGTAATGTTTGGGGGTATGTGCTCGTAGAATATAAACGTAAATTCTTTAATGTGTAAATTTGACCTGCTTTAAATTCATGTATTTTATATTTACTTAATTTTGATCCTGAGGAACCCAGCAGGGTAAGCATTGTAAAAATTATTCCAAGAGCAGAAAACTTTTAAAGAGGATTTACTGAAGAAATTACTTGCCACTGATTTTAATTTTGCTGCATATACTCAAAAATTAGAAAAGGGTTAGACACAGACTGTGTTTTTAGGTCAGACATACAGATTCTCACGACTTTGACTAGAATGACAACCAACATTCTATTCTCTGTCTCTGGATTTGACTGATGTAGGTACCTCTTACATACGTGGAATGAATTGTCTGTCTTATTTCAGTTTGCATAGTGGCTTCACAATTCCTCCATGTGGCAACCTATGTCAAAATTTCCTTCCTAATTAAGGCTTAATAATATTCCTTTATATGAATACCACATTTTCTTTATCCATTTTCCATTTATAGACACTGGGTTTCCTTTTACCTTTTGGCTTTTGTGAACAGGGCTGTTATGAATTTCGTTGTATAAATATATGTTGAAATCTTTGCTTTCAGTTCTTTTATGTGTATGCATAGGATTGGAATTAGTGAAGTATTTGGTAAATCTATGTTTAATTTTTTGAGGCGCTATAGTACTGTTTTCCTCATTGGTTGTACAATTTTACATTCCCAGTAGCAGTGCACTATGTTTTCAGCTTCTTCACACCAACATCTGTTATTATATATATGTAGTTTATGTATGTATATGTAGTTTGTGTGTGTGTGTGTGTGTGTGTGTGTGTGTGATACTAACAGGTGTGAAGTGATATCTCATTGCAGTTTTGACTTGCATTTCTGTAATTAGTAGTGATACTGAGACAAAGAACATTTTAGCAATTATTGGCCATCACTTTAACTTCTTAAAAAACAGAAAGATCACTTTAGAGGTTCTTCAAAAGACTTGGAATGGAACCATCATATAATCCAGCTATACCACTCCTTGGTATTTTTCCAAAAGAATTAAAGTCAGAATACTATAGTGATACCTGCATAGCCATGTTTTTTGTAGCAAATTCATAATAGCCAAATTATGGAACCAATCTAGATGTCCATTAACAAATGATGGATAAAGAAAATGTGGTATTACACACAGTGGAATTTTACTCAGCCATATAGAACAAAATTTTGTCATTTGCAGGAAAATGGATGGAACTTGAGAATACTATGTGAAGTGAGGTCAGCCAGTCTCAGAAAGTCGAGGGTCGTATGTTTTATGTCATACGGGAAAACTAGAAAGAAAATAGGAAACAAAAGGGACTTCAGAATAAATAAAGAGAGAGACCAGTAGAATGGTGGAAAAAGGGGGACTGAGGAAAGAAGCAATTCGAACAGTATTCTGTCCATATAAGAAGGCATCACTGCTGATCTCACTAACATGTACAGGGAGGGAGAAGGGAGCAGGAGGGAGGGGTCTGGCACACCAAGTGCCATGTGCTTGTGCGTTCATATCATTTTGAGTCTAATTATGGTGTATAATTACAATGCACCAATAAAAGTATTCAAAACAAATGACTTCTGACCCCTATATTCAGTGCTATGGGAATCTTTTTTTTTTTTTTTTTTTTGCTGTTGCTGCCTCCTCCTCCTCCTCCTCCTCCTCCTCCTCTTCTTCTTCTTTATTGGCACATTGTAATCATACATCTTTGTTATCTTTGTTAGGTACAAGCTGGTAGAGGCATACATGCACACATCTCTCATTTAATCCTTCCCCAACTCCCACCCACTCCCTCCCCACTTCCTCCTTCTCAAGTTCAGTTTAGTGATTGACTTTGATATGATTGTGAAAGTACATCATGTGCATTAGGGTGCCCCCCCCATCACCTTCAGTTAAGTCACCTTCTTTGCTCACCTAAGATTTTTCCTTTGTCTAGAGTCCCTCCTATGATCCACTTTCTCCCTAGCTTCACATATTAGGGGAGAACATATGATTTTTTACTTTTTGTGACTGACTAATCTCACTTAGCATAATGTTTTCCAGTTTCATTCATTTCCCTGCAAATGACATGATTTTGTCCTTCTTTATGGCTCAGTAAAATTCCATTGTGTGCATATCCCATAGGTTTGTAATCCATTCATCTATTGATGCACATCTTGGCTGGTTCCATAGTTTGGCAATTGTGAATTGTGCGGCTATAAACATAGATACATATGCATTAGCTTCTTCTTCTTTTGTGGTACTGGAGATTGAACCCAGGGGCATTCTATCTCTGAGCTACGCCCTTTTATTATGTTTTTGTTTTGAAACAGGGTCTTTCTAGGTTGCTGAGAGTCTCACTAAGCTGCGGAGGCTATCCTCAAACCTGTGATCCTCCTGTCTCAGCCACCCAAGTACTGGGGTTACAAGCATGTGCCACCATGCCAGGATTGTTATACTTCTTTTTATCTTCATTTATATGATAGTGGCTGTTTTAATGATCCATGGTGTTTGTTGTATTTCAGCCCACTAAGGACAGTCGCAAAAAGATTAGACTGTAAGTTGAAATGAAATTATTATTCTTTGCACATCTACTTTAGAAAATGTAATTTTAGGCCCTTAACCTTGTAATTCATGGCTTTAAATTTTAAACATTTATGGTAAGAGAGAGAGAGAGAGAGAGAGAGGAAAAAAAAAAAAAGAATTACAGCTCTGTCTGTAGCCAGAGAGGAATCTCGCAAGAGTTCAAACAAGCTGGGCCTTACGAGGCTAAAGGCTGCTGTTCCCCAGGAATGAATCATTTATCAGAGGGAAAATATACGCACACAGGTTGGTAGAGAGACTAAGAACTGAGGAACTGGCAAGGCTTAAAATTGCCATGCTAGGGATGTTGCCTTTAAGACTTTTTCTGCGTGTATTTTCCTCTGGTGTGGGTATAATGATTTGGGTATGGAGTGATGAACCTCATTGTCCCAGCCTGTGCAATTACCTGAGGTACTGATGAAAAAAGATTTTTGCCAACCAAAAGATTTTCTTTCTTAATAATACTTTGGTTGGTTGCATATGAAAAATGACCATTTTATAGTGTTTCTGTGCATAGAACTTTATTTTTAGTATTCAGAGTATTTTTTATTTTATATATTATTATTATTATTATTATTATTATTATTATTATTACTATTATTATTTGTGGACTGGGGATTGAACTCAGAGGCATTCTACCTCCGAGCTATACCCCCAGCCTTATTTTTTATTCTTTATTTTGAAACCGAATCTCACCAAGTTGCGGAGTGCCTCACTAGGTAGCTGAGGCTGGCCGCGAACCTGGATCCTCCAGTCTCAGCCTCTCAAATGCTGGGATTACAAGTGTGCGCCACCACGCCCGGCTCTATATATCATTATTTTAAGGGACAAATGAGATATATGGAATTGTATTCATTTTTGTTTCTTTTCTACAGATTTGTTATAGAACTTATGAAAAGTACATGATTAACATTCCTAGATAGCATAAATTTCCTTAACAGTATAATTTATAAGAAGTATAGTATTTTTCAATGAATCTCATTCATTCCCTATCACTCATATCTAGTAGATATATTAAAATCATGATTCAAGCTATTAGTTGTAATTTCCAATTGAAAATTGACAAGCTAATTTTTCTTATGTCTTTATATATTTATAATTCAGTATTAGATACAAATTTCTTTTTGAGAACCTGCCTATGTTCAATTTTAAATAAGACTCTTGAAGTTTTCAAGTACATTAGAGATTTGGTTTGCTGATATCTTTACCAACTGAGTCTAAAGAATTATTTAATTATAAGTTCTATCAAAATTCAAATTGTTTGGAATAATATACAGGTGGTCAACTTTGTAAATTACAGTCAAATTCTTAACCATGAGGTAAGAAAAATTCTATTGATTCACATCCTCTCCCATATTCACCATTTAAAATTTTGCCAGTTGAGGTGGGCATAGCACCAGCACTCAGGAGGCTGAGGCAGGAGGATTTCTTGAGCCCAGGATTTCAAAACCAGCTGAAGCAACATGGCAAGACTCTGCCTCACATTTAAAAAATTAAATAAATTTTTACCCATCAGTAGGGTGGAAAATGATGTCTTCTTGTGTCCTTGATAGACATTTCCCTGCTTAAAAATATGTTTGAACATATGTGTTTCATTTTTTGCTCTTATTTTTTCATTGAATTGCTTGTCTTTCTAACTGCACAAGTTCTTTTTATGTTTAGAATACTAGTAGCTTGTCAGTTATATGTTTGTCAAATGTCTTTTTTCAGTTTACATCTTATGTTTTCATTTCCTTTCAGATGTTTTTGGTGAAAAGTAATTAACTTTTATATCATTGAATTTATCTGTCTCTCCTTTATGGCTAGTGCGTTTAGAGTCTTAAGAAATTCCTGTTTGTAACATCATCTATATCTTAATCAGCCTAGGTATCTGTCAAAGATGAACAGATAAAGAAAATGCAGTGTATGTACACAACGGAGTTTTATTCAGCCATAAAAAAGAACAAAACTCTCATTTGCTGGTGAATGGATGAGACTGGAGAATATCATATTAAGTGAAATGAGTAGACTCAGAAAGTCAAGGGTTCTGTGTTTTCTTTCATATGTGGAAGCTAGAGAGAATAAAGGAATAACAAAACAGATCTCATGAAATAGAAGGGAGAGCAGTAATGTAGAGGAAGAGACAGGAAATGGGACATACTCACTTAAAACCCACTCTTATCTATAATTAGAATTCTCCTATTTAAAAGTTTTAAAGTTTTGCTATAGACATCTAACTTCTTATTTGTAGTTGAATTTGTGTTATGGTGTGAGTAAAGTTCAATTTCATTTTTACTCAAGAAAATTATCATTTTTCCATGATATATACAAATGTATCTGGACTCTGGGTTTTCTTGCTTCTTGTTTTATTTCCTTTGTAAATTTATTTCTTTGCCAATACCATGCTGTTTTAATTACTGTAGCTTTATAATTAGTCCTTATATCCAGTAGGGCATGCCCTCCCTTTTTTTCTCCTTTAGAAGTGTCTTGGTTATTCTTGGCCCTTTGTTCTTCCATATTACATTTCACAGTCAAATTAATTATTCATCACAGGCTGTGCTGAAAAATCACTCCCTTTCGCCTTTGTGCACCTGCTTCTGTAAAGCGCACGACTTTGAGAGCAGAATATCTGCCCTTTGCAAGTAAATGTATCCCTAAGAGAGAGGAAGGAGCTGAGCTGCTCATGACAAATTTCACATCCTGGACTCATCCTTCAGAAAAGTCACTCTAGTGCCCCTGGGGGCCAGTGAGTGAGGAGTGGGCCAGGAAGCCAGAGGAGCTTAGGGAAGGCACTCTCTTCAAGGAAGGAAGACGAGTGTTGGCTAAGAGCTCCCTAACCTCCAGCAGTCTTCTCACATTTCCACGATGAGCCTTGTGGAACAATCCTTGTGCCCTTATATACCCTGAGTGTGCCAACTCACAGAAGATGGCACTTGGCATATATTAGTTCTGTGGAAGAAATTGAATTCTGTTAAAGAACCTATAGTGTGTGTGTGTGTGTGTGTGTGTGTGTGAGAGAGAGAGAGAGAGAGAGAGAGAGAGAGAGAGAGAGAATCATTAAGATTTTCAATATAATACCCTGTATTAAGTAGGTTTTTGTGCTTTCCAAAATTTCTTTGAGAAAAAGACAACAATACCTCGAAGCAAAAGTTTAATGCCATTTTGCTGTCCTCTCTCTCTCCTTCCCTGGTGTATTTTTGCAAAGTAGAGATTATTAGCCGAGATCACAGCTAATCTAAAATATCTGGTTCCCCTTATATACTTGTTTCTATTATCTAGAAGAAAGAAGCTGTGTGCTACGAGGGAGCTGTCTGTTTTTATTCCTCGAAGTCTCTTCTCTGTCAGCACAAGCCAGCACAGAGGAGCCTGCGTGAACGTGTCAAGTCCCTCACTAGCAACGAGACGTAAATTCTGTGGGCAGTATCGGCCCTGTAATGCTGAAGTGCTCTATTGGTTCAATATAAATCATTCCAAAGTAATTACCTTCCTTTGAGACAATACATAGGGCTGCCTTTTTAAAAAAAAAATTTTTTAAATACTACAAATAAAGGCCAGTACTAAATAGTGCTTTCTGGTGTACTACTTTTCCCTTGGAACATGGTGCTCTTAGTGGGCCAGGAGCATGTTGGCAGCATGGAACTTTATGGACATACTCAGAAACACAAGCATATAAGCTAGGCATGGTGGCGCACACCTGTAATCCCAGTACATGGGAGGCTAGGACAGGAGGATCACAGGTTTGCAACCAGCCTCAACAATTTATAGCAAGGCCCTCTGCAACTGTGTGAGACCCTGTTTCAAAATAAGAAAAATCATATAGGGCTAGGGGTTGTAGCTCAGAGGTAGAATGCACCTGGGTTTAATCTCCAGTACCATAAAAGAAAACAAAACAAAACAAAACAAAAACTACCACCTACATATATATGTAATGGTAGCACAAAGTTGTACATGTACACTCAGACATATGCGCCCATATATCTGTGTGTGTGTGTGTGTGTGTGTGTGTGTGTGTATGTGTGTGCGTGCTCACACCTACCCTGAAGGACTCTGGATTATGCTCTAGGCATATGATAGAAATAAAAGCCATAGCATTGTAAGTGGCAGAAGGAGGCTGCCTGTGTCCCGGAGTTGGTGCTCTCGGCCGGGGGTGGGAGGGCAGAGAGCACAGCGGGCTCTCAGACCTGACAATTTAGCTGCAACCTGAAATGTCCTGTCAAGGTTCACCAGATGAAGAGAAGAGGGAGGGGGACTACCCTTCTATACTCTCTGTGGCTCCAGCATCCTGGCGCACTCCTCTTCTCTCTCTCCTTTTCCCTGGTAAGCTCATCCAGTCTCGCCATATCGTTTCTCACCTGACCAGGAATCCTTCCTTCTCTCTCTCTCTAGACCTCATTTCTCTGCTGAGCTCCAGCCTTTTATTTTCAGTTATGTTCTAGACTTCTCCCCCTGTGTTTCCTTAAGCCATTTAAAGTCAGTTTTGTTTAAACTGAATTTTTTTTTTTTGTACTGGGGGTTGAACTCAGGGGCATTCTACCTCCGAGCTATACCCCCAGCCCTATTTTTTATTCTTTATTTTGAAACAGGGTCTCACTAAGTTGCAGAATACCTCACTAAGTAGCTGAGGCTGGGCATGAACCTGGATCCTCTGGTCTCAGCCTCCCAAATGCTGGGATTACAAGTGTGCGCCACCACGCCCAGCTCTGAATTTTTTGTTTGTTTGTTTGTTTGTTTGTGTTTGTTTTTTATGGTAGCACTGTCGATTGAACACAGGGGCATTCTACCTCCGAACTCCACCCCCTGCCCTATTTTTTATTCTTTATTTTGAAACAGGGCCTCACTATGTTGTGGAGTGCCTCACTAAGTAACTGAGGCTGGCTGCAAACCCGGATCCTCCAGTGTCAGCCTCCCAAGTACTGGGATTACAAGCATGCACCACCATGCCTGGCTGAATTTATTTTTATTAATGGCACCATGTCCTGGATTTGAAACCTTAAAATTGTATTTGACTTTTACCGTCCTGTGTACCTCTTAGCTCTGTTACACACAGAGACATAACCACCAAAATTTTATTGCTGTGTGATATCTCTTCTCTATTTTTCATTGCCACTATTCTTATTTGAAGTCACTGCCTCCTCCTCCTCCTCCTTCTTCTTCTACTTCTACTTCTTGTGGTATTACTGGAGATTGAACCAGGAGTATTTTACTGCTTAATCACATTCCCAGCTCTATTTTAATTTTATTTTGAAACAGTCTCACTAAGTTGCCAACCCTGGCCTCCAACCTGTGATCTTCCTGTCTCAGCCTCCCAGTACTGGAATTACAAGCATGCACCACCACGCTTGGCTTGAAGCTTTTAATAGCCATTGTCTCCCATCTCTCAAATCGCTTAAGTGCACAGTTGTCAGATCAATCTTCCTGATAATCACCGTATGATTCTAGAATCTTCACTGTCTTCCCGTTCATTGCTTTTGTGATATGACTTAATCTCCTTAGTCTGGTATTTACCAAACTACTTCACATTCTAGCCTTAACTTCCAGTATGGTTTTCATGATCTCTCATCTTGGGCCCATGTGACCTGGTTCCTGTTGCCCATGAATGGCTGGAGCTTTTCTGATTCTGCGCTTTGTTCGTTTACTCAGCAACTATTTATTAAATGTCCACATGCCAGGCACTGTTCTAGGCCTGTGACCAACATCTGTGAACAGAATGACGGAAATTTCGTTTCCTGTTTTCATCAGCCTCATGCTAGCAGAAGAGGAGGAGATTGGGGAGGGCAGTAAACAGAATAAATTAGCAAATTATCTTATAGTACATTAGAAAGTAGTGTCTGTCATGAGAACAGAATAGAGCAGGGGGAATAAGAGGAAGGAGACCACAGGGGAGGCAAGACTAGTGGTGTGGTGGTCTGGATAGGATGCTTGTTCTGCTATAGTTTTTTGTTCTTTAAGTACACCCCCCTTCCTTCTTGTCAAATCTGAATGGATTTGGGGACCTCTCTGGAATGGCATCTTTACCGTGAGGCCTGCCCTTCTCCCTGCTGAGGCCAACGTCTTCAGAGTAGCCGTAACTTTCTGATTGTGACTGCCCTTGCAGAATGGCATGCAGTGCTTTGCTTTCTTCCCTAGGTTTCAAATATTTGTTCATTTACTTGGGCTCAAAGATCTGAGATCTTTGAGGAAAAGGTTTACCTATCTGGTTCTTGCTGCATCTCTCAGGTGGTATTTAAGAGCACTGGCCAGGTTTGTATCCTGGTGTGGTCACTTACTAGCTGTGCAATGTGGACTACCTTCTCAGCCACTGGACCTCAGGTTTTTTATCCTCCATCCTTCTTCTTTTTTCTTTTTTCGGAACTGGGGATTGAACCCAGGGGCATCTACCTCCAAGTTACATCCCCAGCCGTATGTTTTATTCTTTATTTTGAAACAGAGTCTCACTAAGTTGCAGAGTGCCTCACTAGGTAGCTGAGGCTGGTCGTGAACCTGTGATCCTCCTATCTCAGCCTCCTAAATGCTGGGATTACAAGCGTGCGCCACCATGCCTGACTATCCATCCCTTTTTCTAAAGTGGATTGTGTTCTGCCCTATTTCCTATGGTGCTCTCTTGTTTATCTTTTTGTTACCACACTAGACTGTTTACATTTGGCTCTGTGTTTACCTTTGTTCCTTGAGTATAAGGGGCAGGGAAGCAGAGACCCCGTCTGTCTTTCTCCCCCATTATGTCGTCCCTCCCACTTTGGTTAAGTGCAGGTTTGTATGAGTGAAGTGAAAGTGTTTGAAACACTTTGTGTTTTCTGTGAATATATAAAATGTACAAATATAGGAGATGTGCAATGAACAGTTGTGACCATCGAACACAAAGAAGCCTTTAGTTAATCGTGATGAAGAAGATCCCTTTTGAGCTGGGCGTGGTGGCGCACACTTGTCATCCCAGTCCTTGGGAGGATGAGACCAGAGGATTGGGGTTCACCGACAGCCTCAGCTACTTAGTGAGGCCCTCCGCAACTTAGGGAGACCCTGTTTCAAAATAAAGAATAAAAAATAGGGCTGGAGGTTTAGCTTAGAGGTAGAATGCCCCTGGGTTCAATCCTTAGTACTGCAAAATGAATGAATGAATGAATGAATGAATGAGTAAATAAATAAATAAATAAATAAATAAATAAATCCCTTCTTCACCTGGTTCTGTTTTGTGACCCTGGGTAGTCTGGCTCTCATACTTACTGTGCTCCTTCCCCGTGTTTCCCTTGGAATTCCTACAGACGTTCTCTAATGTCTTTATGCTTATGGTTTTAGTAGCATTGATTTTTGTGAGCAGTAACTAGTAAATGATTTTATTTTGTGAATATAAATGCAAGCCAAGTATTTTATAATAATGGATGGGAGAAGAGGGAAGAAGAAAAGGTTTCTATACTCTCTGTGAACTGTCGTCTCCTGAGGTCGTGGTTTTCAGTACTGGTACCCAGGCCTGTCACTGCTCCCTGGAAATACAGAGGGGTGGGCCAAGCTGCCAAGAACCGGTGACTGTTTTTGAGGGAACACTAAAATTCGCTGCACTCTGTCCAAATACCCATGCCATTAGCACTTGACATGCATTAATCTCCATATGATTTCCCTATGTAACCACAAGTGCATGGTTAGTACATTTACAGATGAAAGAATAATAGGTAAAAATGTGAGAAGAGCCATTATGCATGTCAGCCAAAGCAAAATGGTTCCGTTTCACCATACCTAAATTTGATCTGTGTTTACATCTGTTTACAAAATCTGTGCACCCCCCCTCCACCGAACTAATGCTCTAGTGTTCTCTTCTAATAAAAAAATCAATACACGCATCCAGCACTCATGAGTAACCTTACAATAATAAACCAGAGAACATGCAATTGAAAAAAAATAATTCCAGGAAAAAACTGATTAGGACTGTGATCAGCCACAGAATTTGTTAAAAATAGACGGAATACAGTGTTTTGAAGAGTAATTCTTTTAATTATGACATTGTCTTGAGAAATCCTTAACGTGTATTTAAAAATCTTTATTAAAATGATGCATTTGGTGTTCTTTACCTTCGCACAATTAATGATGCAGCTAATGTAAGAAATTCTAAATTAAGATGTTTTTAAATCTCTGGTTCAAATTTATAACTGGATTAATAAAAGAGTTTATAATTCTTTTCCTATCTCAATTTCATGAACATTTATAATGTGAACATTTATAAAGGAGTATGTACATTGAAAATCAAATTTTCTATCAAATAATATGAAAAAATTATATAGTAAAAAGTGTATCTTTTTTTAAAAAGTTTATGTTTTCCTAGAAATACACTTCCTTTATTCCTATAGTACCTACTTGGTTTGTTAATTTTCCATTTCACAAATTTTTATATTAAAAAATTAAATATACTTAAAACATGAATTCTTTATATTTTTGCAAATACATCAATTAACTTATGCAAAACAGAGAATGCACAAGTCATATTATTCACTCTTTTACTAATCTTCGATGGTTGTACTTTGATAAATAAATAGATCATCTAAGATTCAATAGGCCAATTGCAGCATATAATAGCTATTCAGAGGCAATTAAACTGCCTTTTTTCATGCCGGCATGTGAGCCGCCCTTTCACAACCTTCAACTTGATTCGTGGTGATTCAAAATTAACTTAAAAGTCTTGTTTGCTGACAGCTTAAAGCTTAATTGACTGAAAGCCAAATAGAGTGTGTTCTGTATTCAGCACTAAGGCTATTGATAAAGCCATGTGTAAATTGTGCATGGTGAAAGACAGCGATTGGGCCTCCCGTTCATGTATTAGTCCACAACTTAGCATTGCTGCGCAGTCAGAATTGCTTTGTCAAGTCTTTTATCACACCAGGTTAACTCTCTCTGGAGTTGCTCCAGAAGCAGAGCAGTTGGAGTATTGAGCTTCCACAATACTGTGGGGCCTGCCATAATTCTGTTACTTATTTGTGGTTTCATTTTTTTCTCTTTAATATAGTATCGGCCTTTCATTTCTGAGCGGGGCCGCTGGTGGCATATTTCAAGAGCCTCCTGATTTTCTCTGTTTTGCCACTTTAGGAATAAGCAGAGTCTTTGGATTGAGGGGTTTTAAAACATACTTTAAGAAAAATGCGTATCATAATATTGATTTGTTTCTCTTATGAAAATCAAATTTAGCCATTTTGAACACTTAATTAAGATAAGGAATGCATACTTAATTGCCTTGAGTGTAATGTAACTATTACATTCCAATAACAATTAGACTGTTGTACTCTTGCAATACTTTTACACAAAAATATTTCAGTGAGTAACTGCTTTATAGATATATACAGTTCTTTTTTAAAATTTGATGTGTACGGGGTGAGATTGATTAGTAATATATGTAAGTATATTCTATGAAATTTCATAGTTATACCTTTTTACAAATGAGCCTAAGTATGTCTAGTTGAATAGAATATCAAAGAAAATTTGAACATAAATATGCACTAACAAAGAAAGAATTCAGAAACAAAGCTAAAATAATTCTCAGGAGTTTACTGTTGTCAGCTGTTGGGTTCTGTGTCTTGGAACCCTATATATTTTTTTAAAAATGTGGAGATTTGGATCTAATATTGATTCAATAACTTAAAAATTAAATTCACCATGTAATGTTTTTTCAGGGTATTTTATCGGTAATGTTTATGTTGTAATTTTTTTTAGATTAATTGTATGTGTTTATGATGAACTATCGCTTCTATTTTTATGTACTACCTTAATCTTATACAGTGTTCTCTGAAATACAGCAATACAGATTTACTGTATTTTTGAAAAATTTTCTCATTTACATATGTTGTCTATACTACATAAATATTTGACAGGTGATAAAACTTATATTGCCTGTTTATGTCCTTACATTTTAGTGTAGTTGCTTAGTTTTTAGAACATACAAATGAAAACATAAAATCCAGTTTTGGTAATAATTTTGATAATAAAATAAAGATAATGAAAAATATATTTTCATCTAGAAAATGTATTTTTCTTTTCTTTTTCTTTTAGCATAAGACTTGGAATTGTGTACTGCTACATCTCTTATTGATATTCTGGTAACCAGGGCTATCTAATTTTACCTACTTTCTCATTGATTTCCAATAAAACCTAGTCTATTCATAAGGAATCAGGATAAGTTGCAACTTAGTTTCAAAATGACTATAATTTAAAATAGTGTGTTACTCCTATATACTTTTCAATAAAATTGTAATCATGCTTCAAAATGTAAAATCCAGAAGAGTACCAGGTTTATTGAAGTTTTACCTATATACCCAGTGAGATTTGAGAGTTAAAAATGAATTGCTTTTATTGATCATGTTTTGTATTAACAGTTAATCTAACATATCTTTAAAGGTATGAATTATTTGAAAACAACATTTTGTTTCTTTTTTATAACATGGTTATTTAGTATATATAAAACAGTTGTATTGTTAGGGCAAATAAAATCCCCTTTATTATTTTTTACCTTGCAAAAGAAGCTAGATTAAATTATAGAGATAAAAATTAAATTAATTAAGTAATTAAATGATAAAGAAGCAAAAAATATTTCTTAAAATTTGGTAGATATGAATTGATTCTATAGTAAGAGAGTTTTTGATACAGATTCGAAAGGGGTTGAAAGCACTTGGCCAAGCTTTGCTAATTTTGCCAGCACTGTTCTGCATATTAAAAACAGAAAACTTACTGAGGTCCTGGAAGAATTTACCTCCTCAAGGAGGGCAGGGCTTAAGTTCAGTTTCTGTGGTGCTAATTTTATAAATTACATATTTTTTTAAAAGTGTATTTTCTGCCAAGTTATTATATTTGTAATCTTTATAGTTTTAAATTTATTATATAAATATTCAAAATATTTTAGATTCAGAACTCTTTTCAGAAATTTATGTTTACAATATTCTTCCTAACTCTAGATAGTCCCTTGATCTTTTGTTATCTACATAGTATAGTTTTACATAAGTAGATTGGTTTTAGTTTTACTCTATATATTTTTTTTAATTTTTTGGAAGAAGTTTTTCCTCCTTTTCATAATGACTAGACTGCTACTTTGTTTTTAGTTAACTCTTTGGTCTTAACTGAAAAGGAACGGCCATTTTATACTCTATAGTGTATTGACAGAGTTCTAAAAAATCTCGATGCTGGATTTAAGGGACAACTGGACTATTAAAATGAAATAATTTGTGATGACATATGGTTTTATGTTAACTAATTTCCAACTCATATATAATATTGTGATTACATTTACCAAACTAAGAAATATTATACTTATTCACATCTTAGTAATTGAAATTTTATGTTGGGGTATTGAGACAAAAATGAAAAAAGTTATAGATCAAATGAACTAATAAGTAGAATATTGAAAAGCTTCTAAATATTACAGTTTATATTTGTAAAATGTATATTTGGAACTTTTAAGTACATATTAGCTAAAAGAATACTTTTATTTATTTATTTTAGTTTTTGTTGCCTAAGTACTCTGGGCAAAATGTCACATGTCATCCAGTTAAATAAAATGGTCATATAATGTCATGACTCTCATTTAGGTTGAAATCTATATTAAATAAAATGAAAATGATAAGTTGTAAAACTGTAGATGAGACCATAAATATCTTGCCATATACTTTTATTTGGGCTTTTAAAAATGAAGAACAAATTAATGTCTTGCAGAAATGACATTTTCATTAATATTAGTTTGAAGCCGAGATGATTAGTGTAATAGCTTGCAAGAATTAAGTACAGAGAAAATTACCTCAAACATCAAACTTACACATATGGTCCAATATCATTACCAAATAAAGATCATTCTGTGTTATTTACTTAACCTTTCAGGTAATAGAAAGAAGATAAATGTATCTTAATTTTCTCTCTCCACTTCAAGATATCTAAAATAACGTAGGGTCCATTAGAGTAGCCACTCTGCAATTTAGATGATCATATATTGAAATTGAGATATGAATTGTATTGATAAAGGAAGCATTACTTTAAAATACATGCAGGATCAAAGCCAAGATTACCTCCCAATGAATGATCTGTTGTGATTAACTTAATTTTATTTGACTTCTGTGTGATGCTGAATAACATAGGATGCTGAAAGGTAGGAAAGACATCAGGTTTTATCTGGGTAGAACAGCCAGGAAAGAGTTGCTTGTGGTTCTGTGACATTTGCCATGCCATCCAAAGGAGACTTATCATTGCATTGATGGCCTCCTCACTAATTTGTATCCATTGTACTGTAATCCATTGGTAAATATGTATTCATATTTGGGGAATGTCTCTGATACGATGATGCATAGTTAAACAGAGTGACTGAAACATCTCTAAGTGCTAATGAGTACTTACTTGGTAGTCTATACTAATGCTTTAGTGAATGCTGAACAAGTTTAGATGTTAAGCTTTTTAGGAAGAGTGAATGATGGCTAATGATTATTTAATGACAGATCTCTGGACTGAAAGGCATTTAGCACTCAAAGTATACTGCAAAGCCTATTTCTCAAAGCTTCAGACAGGTTTATTTGGTCTCACCTTGAATAGAACAGTGCTGTATTGATTTCATTGGTGTGGATTTAAACACACTATCGGTTTAGAATAGCACTAGCATGCAGTAGAAAATGATTGTCTTAACCCTTATGGTGACTCTTAGCTATGCTTTCATATTGCAGTGTGAGTTTTGGAAATGATTATGAATTTGCTTCTAATATTTAGAATTCAGTATGTGACTTTGGAAAATATTTGTGCAGGTATTTTTATAGTTTATGTTAACCTACTAGAAGGTTTATGTAGAAGTAATTAAGACTTAAATTTATATTTTGAATTATATATTTTGTATTTGAAGAAACTTTTTTGTGTGTGGGAATTGTCAATGTTTCTGTGGATGATGTGCTTTTATCACTCTACCGAATTTTTAAGTATTTGATCTCAGGATGGTAGTGATCTTTGTATTCAGCATTTTCTGTAGTTTTTAATCTGTGTCATTATTCCATATGAATTTCCATATAAAACAAATTTAATATAGTTACTTCATATGCTTGACAGAATATCTCCCCCATTTTTTTTTTTACATTTTTAAGTAGTCTAATAGAAAAAAATATATAACATTAGATACTATATACCAAAATTTACCCAAAGGCTTTTTCTAGTTACAGATTTTGTTTCCTCATTATTTTGCTTAAGGAATGTTTACAATTATAGGGATTTGAAGATACCTAATAGAGATTCATATTGAAGCAGGTGTCAAATATTAACAAGGTCCTATGCAGCAAATACTGCATTATAGGCCAGTGAAGGTTCTAGAGACTGATCTCGATGATATTGCCACGAGTGTCCTTCACCTTGTCACTTGAACACTTAACCCACTTAACCTTTCTTATCTATAAAATATGAGTGTTGGTGTGGCTACAATAGTTCTTTGATCCCTTTTCCTGTATCCTAAAGTGCATCCAAACTGTCATCTTTTCTTGGACCTAGAACATGTTTTTTTTTGTACTATGATTTCGATTTCTTTTCCTTTGCAAATCTTAATGGTATTTCTCTTTTTGTAGGAGAACTTGGAAAGTGATTGTGACAGACCGATAATTATGTCATTTGACAAATACAACATTTTTAGATATGTGATGCCCCTGGAGCAGGTGGAATTCAGATCCAAATTCTAAATGGAATTGACTGATTAATAGGAAATCATATACAGTACTTACATGGAAGAGGATATTAGTAAATTTTAATGTCTATGCATGCATATTGAGAAGGTATATAGCAAAGGAAATCATATTTACAGATAAAAAAGTTTGTAAAAAATTTGTCAAATAACAACTCAATATATATATATATATATATATATATTTTTTTTTTTTTTTTTTTTTTTTTTTTGCGGTACTGAGGATTGAACCCAGGGCATTATGCCTCTAAGCTACATTCCCAGCCCTATTTTTTATTCTTTATTTTGAAACAGAGTCTAATTAAGTTATGGAGGGCCTCACTAAGTAGCTGAGGCTGGCTGCAAACCTGTGATCCTTCTGTCTCAGCCTCGCAAGTACTTGGATTACAAGCGTGCGCCACAATGCCCAGCTCCGACTGGAGTTAATTTGATAGGCTAGTTATCTTTGCCATAAAATGAGGAAATGTAAAATAATTTCAAAATAATTTGTAATAATTTCATAAGTACATAATCCACTTCTCTTCATGTAGTTTAACAGTGATAAAAACCCAAACCTGTAACAATATCAGAAGTGAAAACTCCATGTAGCTATTAGCAATTCAAGCTTGCAATTTCTTCAAGCTCTCTGGAGCTACTTAGAAATTTCTGAAAAAGTGGAAACCAGCTGATTACCAACAAGCATATTCCTTTGAGCAGAGTCAGACTACATCTTTTTTTAGGTTGTGTGCTAACAATGAATGTATATTTAACAGTTTGAGGCTCTGCCTTTGTGGCCTGTAGACTTTCAGTATTTATTGGTAGTCTACTTGCTGTTTTCTGTTTCAAAGGTTTACTTTTTTTTATTAATGTAATTAGTAAGCTAAAATTCAAAGTTGTCTTTGATCTTTTTATCTCTCCTTTAATTTACTTCATTCTTATTTATTGTTTAATTTCTATTTTAATGTTTTGCATTTCTCTTTTAAATGTATTTATTTCGTTCTCAGGAATTATACCATATATCATACCATATAAAATAAAATTTTAATAACTCACAGAATATGAAAAAAGATACAAATCTCATGTACTTCTTCTTGTTGACTGAGGGACATGTTTGCTATCAGATTTTGCTTTGGACATAACCATCACAGTTTTATCAAGATTTGCTATTACTACAGAAAGAAGGGCTTTAATTTTTAATGTCATGTGTACCTTAACTATTCCATTATTTCTACTTAATATTTCACTTATGATGAAGAAATCAGAAGAAAAAATATCATATGAAGTAAAGTGTTTATTTTTCAAAATCAGATATTATTGTAAATTAATCTTCTGAGAAAAATAAACAGCAAAAAAAAAAAAAATTCCTTTGAAATTCCAATTTTCCCCAAACAAGCCTTTAACAAATGGTAACTTTTAGTCACATGTAATTGTTTCCTTATTGGGAGAAATATGTAGTGATTCAGAAAAATGAATGCTACAATATTCCTTTATATATGAACACATGTACTAGTTACCTGCTCAGAGGTAGAGCAAGGTAATTATCCTTTTTGATCTCCGCCTTTTGTCAGTGGATAGAAATAATTGCTTTGATGAGAATATGTTTTAAGCGAATCCAATAAATGATTTGTCATTTTATGAATGAAAATGACCTTAGGAGTAGCAATTTATTTCTCAGTTTCCTTTAATTCTTTGGCATAAAATCTTCATTGAGCATGTTCTGTCAGTTCATGGAATGTTAACTTTTATCTGTTCCGTTGGATCTTTTACAGAAACACACTGGGTCTACTCCAGTGTTTTCATAAGCAAACCTCATCGCAAGTGTCTTTTTCAGAACAACAGTTGTATGAGAAAATAGTATCTTTTAGAATGATTTGCTATATTTTCAGAATCCATATAATTTTACAAGGCACTTACCAGTGTTTCTGAAAAGTTTTCTTTCCTCATGATGATGCTAACAATATTCTTAATGTTGCAGTTTTTAAAACTTGTCTCAGATTCACCTTTGAAAGGTAAATTGGACCAAGAAATGAACATTTTCAGAGATAATTATTACCTACAGGCTTTCTGATTACCTAGATGGTTTAGATGTTTGGGGCTTTAAACATCTCAACTTTTTCTTGAACTGGTAATATATGCACTAATTGTAAAAGCAGAGAAAAACAATTGACTATTTGATGTTTAGATAGAGAATAAAGGGAAAAATATACAGAAACTGGAAAAACAAGTACAGCACAGTATCCATGTGAAGAATAATAACTTTACATGAATTACTTGAAAACATGCAAGCTTACCTTCAAAGGTTAAAGCTTCTAATTATCAAAATAATTGATACACCTCTATGATAGTGATAATATTGAAGTTTTCTTGAGCCCCTTTTTTACTTTCTTTTTTCATTTTTTATATTAATTGGTGCATTGTAATCATACATGTTTGTTAGGTACAAGCTCATAAAGGCATATATGCACACATTTCTCATTTCTTGAACCCTTTTTTTGAGTAGTCAGATATTTTGCTTTGATCTGAGGTAGTATGGTTTGGTGTGTTTTGTCAAATGCACATATACATGATACACATTTCTGCAAAGAGGCATTATTTCAAAATGACTTAATCAGCAGCAGCAACATAAAGAAATCCGCATTTGCAGAATCCATGTGTTCCAGCAGGGGGCTATCGTGCATGCATACAGATTAATAGCATGTTTCACTTCAGTTTTCAAGGAAGGGGAAAATAGCATAGCAACAGTAAAAAAAAGAAAAAGAAAAAAAGCCTTATAGATTTGGGGAGCACATTCCATAGGCTCCATCAGTGGATGTGAGGGAAATGTTGGCAAATGTGTCATGAAGCAACTAAAATAAGGTTTTAATGCAATCGGGGAGACATCCTCTATGCTAGCGTCCTGCACACATGCTTGCTTGGGTAATAAGGTAAAAGCTTAAAAATAAATGTAAAAGTGCTTCATGACAGTCATCTCTAATCCCTTCATCTTTTTTTTCCTTAGAAGGTAGAGGGGAATATGTATTAAATTTACCACCTATTTTGTTAACTTCAGGTGCAAACGTAGAATTGTATGTGTTGGCCGTATAACCAACTCTGCAATTTTATACACACGCTCACACACATAAAAGGAGTATATCCATATATATATATATATATATATATATATGTCAAAATTCATTTGCCGTATTTTGTAAAAATTTAAAAAATTACTAGGTTATGCTAACAAGTGAAAATAAATATAATACTTCTATAGAAGCACTTGATTGAGAAAATGAACTTAATTACATAATTTACCATGGCATAGATCCTTAGCTCCTCCATTGAGCTTAAAAATCCTGGATTCATTACCAGGACAGTGAGGCATCAAAGTACCTTCCCTCACACTGGATTATCACAGATCTATACCTTTCTGTATTTCTATTTAACAATTTTATCTTTGAAGTATTTGACAGAGAATTGGGTACACTGGGTAAGTAAAATTTGGATAATGGAATACTGTGGCATTTTAAACCCTTTTTTTTTTTTTTTTGCGGTACTGGGGATTGAACGCAGGGGCGTTCTTCCTCCGAGCTATACCCCCAGACCCATTTTTTATTCTTTATTTTGAAACCGAGTCTCACTAAGTTGCAGAGTGCCTCACTAGGTAGCTGAGGCTGGCCGCGAACCCGGATCCTCCTGTCTCAGCCTCCCGAATGCTGGGATTACAAGCGTGCGCCACCACGCCCGGCTCATTTTAAACCCTTTTAAAAACTAGGTTGTTTAAAAATGAGTTACTATTGATTTTTTTTTTTTTTTTTTTTTTTTTTTGCTTATTTTGAAGATCTTTTTCCCCCTGTTAATGAGCTAATTTGGAAGGCTACTGTTATGTAGTTGGCAAAATTGGACATTTTTTTGCCTGGTGTGGTGGTTCACTTCTCTAATCCTACTATTTGGGAGGCTGAGACAGGAGGACTGCAGGTTTGGGGTCAGCCTCAGCAATTTAGAGAGACCCTGTTTCCAAATAAAACACAAAAAGGATGGGGGTGTAGCTCAGAGGTAGAATGCCCCTAAGTTCCCTCCCCAGCACCAAAAAAAATTTTTTGACATTGTTATGACATTGTATTTTATCAATTTTTAGGTACCCTCAGAATTAGCAAGTAGATATGGGAAATTCTGATGCACGTGTGTCACTTATGAACTACATCATGATGTGAGACTATAGTACACCAATAAAAATATAAAAAGTAAAGTACAGCACCATGGCCATTTGAATTCAACTTGTTTTTTTAAGTCTAGTTTAAGATATCCTTTAGTTGGGCAATTTTCACTATCCTCTATTATTTAAATTCATCTTTACTTGGTATACAATTTTATATATGCTTTTTATAGTCAATATCTTCTGATACTACCCCAGCACATTTACAAATATCTTTGGGGCTGAGAAAATAGAAATAGATAAAAATGAAAATTTTAGAGAAATATTTCACTGGTCTGAATATAGAAAAAAATCTTTTATAGCTTTATGGACTACCATAGAGTTTTGAATGATATGCTAAGAGATTCTAATTATATTCAGACAGTAAAAATAGTAAATCACATGTCTTCATTCTGAAATGTCTCTTGTCTTCCAGGTTGCTAATATTAACAAAATTCACTTTGCTAAGTTTACTCTTGTTCTTTAATAATTAATCCTAATGTGAGCAAATATACTTTATTGCAACTAAAACAAGGGTATAGTGAACCCTAAGAGAAATGTGTTTTCTAGCTTAATCCAAATTATTTTAAATAGTATCTCCATGCAGCCCTTTAGTTTTCCACTTTGAGATCTTGCAACTTACTGTTTTTCTGATCTTTTTCTTCTGTAAAAATGGATCTTTTTTGTATTTATTAATATGTTGTATACATGTAAGTTATTTTCACTTTCTTATGTAGCATATATTAAACATCTCTTATACATATGATTCTGAGACAGTAGTAAATATTAAAAATAATGAAAATACTTAATATTTTATTTTCATTTACCATAATCACATAGACATTTCTGAATTTCCAAAGTGATGTTTTAGGGTAGATTGAAATTTATATCAAATTCTGAAATGTTCATATGATTGTGAATGTCACTTGGACTCTAACATGTGCCAGAAATCTCCAGCATACAATTGGTATATTATCACCTGTCTTAATATAATGTGTTGGTTGAAAAATAACTAGTGATATGGGATATATTTTAGATATAGTTATAATCTTAAAGGGAATTCTGATTGAATTCAACCACATTATTCATGAATTTTTTTACTAGAAACTTGCTTAGCCATAAATCAACTATAAAAACCATTCTGATACTCATTCCTAAACAAAGAATCTGATTTTTGAAAACTGTTTTCCCAGATCAAACGACACAGTTTATAAAGTATTTTCTTGGAGTAGTAAATTGGTGGTATCTACTTATCTAGGGTTTTAATACCTAATACAATAACAGAGCTCCATCAATATATGGCTAATTGCAGATATAAAGTATCTGCTGGTAGTCTATCTCTCATAAAACCGCCTTTAGCCTTAATTCAAATCTATTGATTCCTATTCCAGTTAAAACTGAAGAACTTAATATGTCTTTTAATCCTTTTATTGTAAGCTAGGATAAAATTAATTTTACCCTAGAACTGCACAAAGCCAATTAACATGATCTTTAGAGTTATTTAGTAAAGTGCTTCAAACTGTTAAATTTATCTTGACCTCTTGGTTGCACTCTCTGACTGCTTTTTAAATGAAGTAATCAATATCTCATAGCCCTTTAAATAGCTTAAACTTCTCAAATATTTTACCTGTGCTCTAGTTAAGCTGTAAGTAAAGTGTTTACTCCTGTTCGTGTAACTCTGGAGTCAATTATGCTAAGTCTAAAGACAATTATGTACTTTTGAGGAACACCATCTGAATTAAATGGTTGTTTTAATAAAATCAAAGCCTCATATTTTGTTAAAATAATCCAATAGTGAGGAAACCTTCTATTTTCATGCAGAACACGGATATTCTCTTTGCAACTTAAAATGTAGAACATTTATGTCCTTTACTATTGCAGGGAGCTTCTGTTTTCCACATAGGACTGGCTGAAGGTATTAATTTTCTTACTGTGATAGGGTGATCAACCGTCCTGTCAAGAAAATGGATCTCCATGTCACCCTTTAGCATGATTAAATGGAGCCATGTCTCTGTGAAAAAATACCAAATTTTCATGAGACAAATGAAACCGTAGAAAGGTTTACTTTTGCAGAATTATTTTATTTGTAATATCTCAAAAATCTCTTATTTGATTGCCAGTTTATTTCTAGGGAAGGACTGCAGCCACATACATGTTCCTTCTATTATATAACAGAAAACACGGGCCACACCAATGATTTGAAGATGTTTGTAAATTTGAAAAATTAAAGAATGGGAAACTGTTGATTTCTTTTTAGAGGCATAGTAGGGATGGGCATCTGTACCATATGCGTTCACTAATCAGTTCATGTCTCTTAGAGCTTCCTTGTCCTGACTTCTCTACTTCTTGTTAACAAAGAGCTATCATCTTTTCAGATCTGAGCGTTGATAAAAATTACCCACCATAGAATTTCAGCATCAGTAGTGTTAACAGTCACTGGACAGTGTTATTATGAGCCTATGCACACGCCCAACCTTAAATTACACCAACTGATGTACTTGACAGCTAATTAAGATTTCATATTTTGGTCACTTAGCAGAGGGCACCTGTTACAATTCTTCCTATTAGCTTAGGGATAAAATTTACAAATGGCTCTTTGAAAGCGCATTATGAAAACTTCCCTAACGTCTTAATTCCTTCCTGAGGAGGGAGACTTCAGACAAGATTGAGGTAATTAAACAAAAGGAGCATAGAGAAGGTGGGGGGCCATGGATGGGGGCGGGGCTCTCCGAATGCCCCTGTTGTTTAATTTCCTACTGGAAGCAGCCCATGTGTGCTCCTGCGCCCCCTCCCCCTTGGAGCAGTGGCCGTTGCAGAGGCTGAACGGCTGGGGTCAATGCCTTGCCTATTGATCAGTATCCCTGCAGTCCCTTGCTCCAGCAGCTGCTTCATTGGCTTCTTTCAGGGCCTGCTTCAGTACATTAGAATAGAAATCCATAACCAGAGCTGTGCTCATCCAAGCAAGGGAAGAAACTAAATTAAATGGTATAAAACAATCTTGGATCAGGAGTTTGTGCCAATTCATCTTGATCTAAGATGTCACACCGGGCTCTCTGTCTGAGCACCTGGGCTAGAGGCGGCCATCGTGAAAATAGATGGAGCCGCGATCATTCATTTGTCAGCTAAGGAGCAAGGCAGCGGTTAGCAATTCCCTTCTGCAGAGGTCAGCTGACAGAACAATCAGTGCAACTGCAGAATAGAGCTTTCCTTTGAACTATTGTTAGGGAGCATGCTCTTGCTGAGACATGGGGGGAGGGGAGCTCTGTTGCTTCCTGTGGCCAGAATACTATGTAAAGAGTAAAATATCTAGTACTATAGTCCATGAATCTAGATAGAGTTGCCCTGCATGCTTGTTCCTTGTGTCTGTTCTTGTACATAAATAAAGTTGTTTTAAATGCATGTACTGAGATATAGATTATCAAACTGTTAAATATCACTTTGTCTAGAATTAAAGTCCTTTTAAGCGCAGAGGCTGTGATTATTGATTTTCTTCTTCTTCTTAGTACCGTTAAGCTTTTAGGTGTTTTTTTCCTCCATTGTAGTTACCTTAACTATCACAGATCAGGGTCATATTTTGAATCTGTAATAGCATGTACTTGCTAATACGTTTTATTAACATTTCCTCTCTGTCTTAAAAATTTTTTTTTTTTTTCTGTGAAAAGGCAGACATGCACACTCTGGTACCAGATTAGAGAATATTTTCTATAGTAGTACTAGTATTTTTAAACATTTAAATATAGAGATTTTGTAAGAAAGATAACTGATCTGAAATATACTATACAAAATCATGTAAATTAGGAAATCATGTAATAACTAAAATTTCATATGAAAGAATTAGAATATTTTTAAGGACTAATTTATTCTCTGCAGACTCATTTTAGATTTTCTCTTTCTGTGTGCTTAAAAAACTAGTGACAAATTTTCCAAATTAACTAAAAAAAAATAATGTCTAATGTACAGAAGCTAAGAAACTGTAGCATCACCAACAACCAGTCTTTCCCATATGATATTCCATCATCTCCATTTCTTAGACCCAGCTAGGTCTTTCTGACAGCATCTAGTTGTCCTAATGCCTTTGATTGAAAATACTTTTTCATAAATACAAAATCTAGAATGTTTTTCTAATCATATGTCTTTTTTGTGTGTGTATTGATGTTCTTTTAATTTATATTCCTATGTTTTTGGTTTTAGGTTGCTTATCGAGTATCCCACAAATGAAAAAAATTTCTACATCTTACGAGGAAAGACGAAAGCAGGCTACTGCTATAGTTTTACTAGGAGTGATTGGAGCTGAATTTGGTGCTGAAATTGAGCCTCCTAAACTATTAACCAGACCACGAAGTTCTAGTCAAATCCCTGAAGGATTTGGTTTGACTAGTGGAGGATCCAACTACTCACTGGCCAGGCATACCTGTAAGTTTTGAAATGCTGCTCTGTTGCTTTTTAATACATAATATTTGTCAACAAGATCTCGGAATATTAAATACATCCTAAGTGTTAGCTCATCTAGAATGCTTGAATGAAGTTGGAAAGCAGTACAATCTGCTTGGCACATTGCTCATTAGTTATAGTTACCTGAACTTCCTTTTAAAAGTTAAAACATGGTCTTTTAAATGCCTTCCTTTAAAATTATATACTTCTCAGCTTTGTGGTTTTGTATTTTTCATCAAGCTTCTTGCCAAAATTTATCAAAGCTAACTTGAAACTTCTAAAATAATTTCTGAAGAGTTATGTAGCATGTCTTGAATCTTGTTTGAAAAATCAGGGGTGGGGTGGAATACCAAAAGAAAACAGCATAAATGATGGATGATGAATTACGAGTTGCCTCTATAATTGTAAGGAAATTTTAATAGCAGTTTTTAAGTGCCAACACTGTTACAGTCAGAGTGCAAAGGGTTTACAAAGCTGCCTTCAATGCTATGCTTGAGAAGCAAATAATAGGTTAGGGTATTTTACAATGAGGTTTGTTGGTACTTTAGTTTTAGAACTCCTTTAAGTAAGTTTAAAGTGTTCCTACCTTGTTGAAAAATCATCTCTAATGAATCGTGCCATCTTTATGGACTAAATGTAATCTGCTAATCACATCAGAAGGTATCCTCTGTAGAACACACCTCCATGTAGTTGTTTGGAGTTTGGGCCTCGAAACAAGGGGAAAAGATACATTTTAGTTATGATGGTAGAGAACTTTACTGGATCACTGTCTTATATATATTTTTTGTAAAACTATAACAAACCATATTAGTGGCTTTTATTATGAAAGCCCTTCAATAGACATAGCTGCCCCTTTTGTTCCTTTTTTAAAAGACTCTAAAGTCAACAAATACTCATTTGTGATAATCTTTTGATATGTATTTGACATTAGCATTGAGAATCAGAGAGTAATAATGACAATAGTGAGCCCAGAGCTCCCCTGTAATCCCAGAGCTCCAGTGGCCTAATCCTAGTGCTTGGGAGGCTGAGACAGGAAGATCTCAGGTTCAAGACCAGCCTCAGCAACCTAGTGAGACCCTGTTTCAAATGAAAAAAAAAAAAAAATTAGGGGGTTATACTTTAGAGATAGAATGCCTCTGGGTTCAATCCTCAGTACCACATACAAAATTAATATAATAATAATACCACCTATAGCACCACAAATAATAATACAACTATTTTAACTCTCTCTCTCTCTCTCTCTCTCTCTCTCTATATATATATATATATATATATATATATGTATTTATATATATATACATATGTGTATATATATGTAAATACATATATACATATATATGTGTATATATATATACATATATATGTATATATATATAAATACTTTTATTGGTGCATTATAGTCTCACATTATAATGTAGTTTGTAGTTATATTGACATTCCTGTACACATTAACTCAATCTTCATAATAACCCTGTAATCTGTGTACCTCTTATCTCTATTTTATACTTAAAGCTAGTGGGGCACATAGAGAGGTTTAGTTAACCTGGCTGAGATCAGCCCTCTAGCAAATAGTGCTTGTCTCAATCTCCCAGGCTCATTCTTTGACCATTATGCAAACTGCTATTGTTCAGTGGCCTAGTTGAAGAGGGCTTACTAATGTGTACTATAGCTATAATTTTAAAAACACCTTTCTTTCCTTTTCTGTCTTTTCATTTAATTTTCAAAATAGACTTAAGAATTCTTAAAAGTAGCTCAGCCAGCTGGGCATGATGGCACATGCTTGTAATCCTAGCATTTGGGAGGCTGAGACCTGAGGATCCAGGTTCGCAGCCAGCCTCAGCTACCTAGTGAGGCACTCCGCAACTTAGTGAGACCCTGTTTCAAAAAAAAAAAAATAGAGCCGGGCATGGTGGTGCACGCTTGTAATTCCAACATTTGGGAGGCTGAGACCGGAGGATATGGGTTCGCGGCCAGCCTCAGCTACCTAGTGAGGCACTCCGCAACTTAGTGAGACCTGGTTTCAAAATAAAGAATAAAAAATAGGGCTGGGGGTATAGCTCAAAGGTAGAAAGCCCCTGAGTTCAATCCCCAGTACCTTAAAAAAAAAAAAAAAAGTAGCTCAGCCAAAAAGTGGTAAAACCTGAACTTGAACTTAAGCCTCTTGTGACCGGAAACCCTTACTGTTTCCCTCTCCACTTGGGCGCATGGTGTTCTGTCTCCTACAATGGACTATAGCTCCTGGCTGTACCTCTCCATTCCAGCTTAACTTTTCTTCTAAGTTCCTGTTTTCCATCGCTAAGGGCTCCTTAACTAGGCCTTCCAAGATGTACATATGTAGTTCCTTGCTTAGAAACTTGGTATTAGAATATTAGAGGGTAATGAAACTTTTACATGATTTAGTCTGGTGGCTTTCATACTTCTTTGCATACCATCTCGCTCATGAATATTGATAAATATCTATACTTTGAACATTTTTTTTTTTTGCGGTACTGGGGATTGAACTCAGGGGCATTCTACCTCCGAGCTATACCCTCAGCCCTATTTTTTATTCTTTATTTTGAAACCGAGTCTCACTAAGTTGCGGAGTGCCTCACGAGGTAGCTGAGGCTGGCCGCGAACCCGGATCCTCCTGTCTCAGCCTCCCGAATGCTGGGATTACAAGCGTGTGCCACCACGCCCGGCTCTACTTTGCACATTTTGATGTAGATAATTGAAACTTTTTAATTGTAAGTGTAAACATTCTAAAAAGTTACGATTTTGTAATATTGTGAATATTGGTGCTTAACAGTAAAACCACTATAATTTTTAATTTATTAAGTAAGTATCTTAACTCTTTGCTATCCATTACTATCCATTTAAAAATATATGATCAAATTTTCCTTTAAAAGTCAGGAATTTTACATCCTATGTTATTTTTCTCAAAGAGAGAAAATTTCTACCCTCACAGTTTCCGGGAAGTAATTCATTTATAAATTTAGCATCCATACATCAATTCCATTAAACTACCTATGTCTTTTTTTTTTTTAAAAAGTTATGCTTTTAAAAGTATTTCTTGTAAAGTCTTAAGGTACTCTCATTTGAAGGGGGGGTGGTCTACTTTGAAGACACTGATTCTATCAAATGTGTTTAATATAATTTCTCAATAGTAATCTTTTGTATTTTATATTTTCTTATAAGGAAAGTGAACATAAATATTATTTTCTTTGGAACTTTCCTAATCTGGTACAACTATGCACATATAAACGTGGTAAATTAATGAGTTGCCGATTGATTTTACCCCAGTCATTGACTGGTTGCTAGGTAGACTGATTTATGCCATACTCTCCTAGTTACCTGCACTACTACTGTTATATCATCATTCTTTACCCACAATTTATCCTTGCGTGAATTTCCTGTGTTCATGAATTTTCTTCTGTATGTCTTTTCTCTTAGCTGTAATAATTCCATTTGCAAATGATTACCAGTATAACTAGAAAAAGAGGAAAGAGGAGAAAAGAGGAGATTTAAAAAGATATGACAGAATTGAAATAAAGATTTTTTTTTAAAGATGTCTTGAAAATTGATAAAAATATGGAAAGGCATTAGTAATCAGTATTTCACCCCACCCCCCCTTTTTTTTCCTAGTCCTAGCGATTGAACCCAGGGACATTCTACTTCTGAGCTATACTCCCAGCGCCCCCCCCCCCTTTTTTTTAAACAGAGTCTCCCTCAGTTGCTAAGGGCCTAAGTTGCTGAGGCTGCCTCAAATCTATGATCCTCCTTTCTCAGCCTCCCAAGTACTGGCATTACAGGTGTGTGCCACCACTCCTGGTAGTACTGCTGTTTTGATTTGTTAAAAGAAAGATGTCTGAAGTTCATGTAAAAGAACCCCAAAGTGTGTTGCTGGCATGAGGGAGACCCGGGGCTGACTTGTGCTCTGGGGAGAAAGACTTTTGCATTATACTTCCTCAGCTTTCCCGAGCAAGGGAAATAAAAATTACCCAACTATTTTAAATATCTTTAAGTTTTGGAACCAGGTTGGTTCTTTGAGAATTTTGGATAATGGATTAGACATTGGAAGGAAAGAAGATAATGGTGCTTAGCAAATTATATTTATGATCATTTCTTTGAGGAAAATATCTAGAGACCTAAGTATATCAAAACAAATGACATGGTGCCTATTAGAACCTATTTAAAATGTTTAAAAGATTTTTTTTTTTTTTTTTTTTTTTTGCGGTACTGAGGATTGGACCCAGGGGCGTTCTACCTCCGAGCTATACCAACAGCCCTATTTTTTATTCTTTATTTTGAAACAGGGTCTCACTAAGTTGTGGAGGGCCTCACTAGGTAGCTGAGGCTGGTCTCGAACCCGGATCCTCCGGTCTCAGCCTCCCAAATGCTGGGATTACAAGCGTGCGCCACCATGTCCGGCTAAAAGATTTTTGGTATTTTCTCCTTTCTTATGCTTGCCCTATTGTATTTTAATAAGTATAAAATATTTCTAAAGTAATCATCGATGTGCCTTTAACTTCTATCCTTGTTTTTTTATTCAACCCTCTTAACTAACTTCTTTGAGGGTAGATTTGCCTACCACAGGTATTTTCAGGACCTTTCTTTTTGAGTTGACTATCTTAGTTAAATTTAAGTTTATCAGTTTAAATATTGCTCTTCTGGCTTGAAACAGTTAGATGTCTAATGTTCCTGTGTTTTACTTAGCTCTTTTTAATAAGTCACGTATGATATTAACTTCTTACAATGTGAACCTTCCAGAAGGCTGCTGTATGTGTGGCCATGTGGCATTTAGAATGCATTACTGCAATTAAATATTTACTCTTTTATGGCATCTTATTGAATGAGATACTAATTATCCTTATTTTGAGATAAGGTCATTAAGATACAATTTTTAATGAACTTTAATGGCTAATGAAGTTTAGAGGTATAGATAGTGAGTTCTCACCATCCTTACACAGCTATTCTATGAAAACTCATAATGTAGTCACGTCTCAATTATCCCCATTGATGGGCACAAAGAGTGACACTAAGGCATAATTTAAAATTCACTTAGTTTTGTAACACATTTTTACTTATATTCGAACCTGGGAATATTTTCCAGAACTAACACTTTACCTCTATTGAAATCACATATTGAAGAGAAGACTGAAGGACACTATAATTAATAAGAGGTCTAGTATAGGCTGTTGCGTTACCTCGTACACTTGAGTAAGGTAACTGTCCTTCCAGATCACAGTGTCCTCTTACATAAAACAATGGGAGGAAACTATTTTGACTCTAAACCCCCTGTTGTAGTCTGCTTCTGAAGTGAAGTACAGAGCATCCCAGAAAGTCCACCTTCTTCATCTCCTTCTCATTGTTCTTTCTGTGTGGGGGTAGATACTCTCTTGTTTTATATCAAAGGAATTCAATAGAGAGTCATCTCCATTTTTATTGGAATCCACAAATGAGGCATTATTAGAAAATATCTTAGAATATTATTTATAGTATTAACTTGTAGGTTTTTTGATATGTTTGTTCATTTGGACTCTTTTGCTCATTTTTTAGTTGTAGAAATATGCTGGGACTTCTGTAGTAAATTCCATTTTGACCTCTCATTAGCTTTTACACTCTGTGTAAATGTCATAAGTCATTCCCCTAGATGCAGACTCTGAGACAGATTTGTGTACAGAGTATTCCAGTAATAGATGGCCCAAGGGGAGGTGAAGAAGCTGGATTAGACAGGGGAGAAGGTGAAATGAGTGTCAGTTGCATAGAAAGCCTCAGCTAATCTTGGGGAACTCTGGGCTGGGATGACCCTTCAGACTTATCCTGAATTGGCACTTGGGGCTCAACTTTAATATCCTCATGTCAATCAGTCATTGGATGGGGGCTCCCGGAGAAGGGGCAGTAACCTCGGATGAGACCGCTTTCCTCAATCTAGTGCAAAGCGCTCAGAGAAATTCAGCTGAGACTTGTTAGCTGCTAACACTCCCAAGACCTTGGAGAAATGTTTTTCATTCCTGGAGGGGAGAGATGACCGGCTCCCCCACACCCCGCGAGCTTCCACTGTAGCATGTTATTACCTTATATGTGATCAGGTTCCCCTTTGTATCATAACGGAAATAGTACGAAGGCACCACCATTTATTTAGCATTCTTTTCAATTCATCTCCAACCACATCTCTTGTTAACCTTCAACGCAGATAATTTTATCCCACGCCTAGCACAATATGAGGCACATTAATGATATCTGATTCATGAGCATTTATTCTGCCAGACTTTTTGCTGCTACGTACTTTAAATGTACTATCTTATTTAATCTTCTAGTCCTAGTACTATGGCTTTTCCCATTTATTGGAAGAGGAAACTGAAGCTTTGCCTAGTACTACCAAACATCCTAAAGATTCACAAAACTGGGTTAAACTTTCCTTGTGCAGACAATAAATGGAGGCTGTAGATTAAAGTTTTAAGATTATACTGCTAAAGAGTGCCAAGCCTGGGATTAGAGCAAATGATCACAAGTCTTTAGAAATACTATTAAGTGAGTGCTCTTCAGCTGGCCAAGGCACATGATCTTACTGATGTCCCCTAGAAAGGGCCATGCTTACGTGCATCTGTGTTGGTGTTCTGCAGAAAGGGTCCACAGAATCCATTACGTTCTCCAAAGAAAGTCATTAAAATAAAAATGGAAGCCAGGCGTGGTGGTGTAGGTTTGTAATCCCAGTACTTGGGACGCTGAGACAGGAGGATATGGGTTCGAGGCCAGCCTCAGCTACTTAGTGGGTCCTCTGCAACTTAGTGAGACCCTGTTTCCAAATAAAGAATAAAAAATAGGACTGGGGGTATAACTCAGAGGTAGAATGCACCGGGTTCAATCCCCCAGTACCGCAAAAATACAATAAATAAATAATATTTAGACCACAGGAGTTTATCTAAATAATTGATTATCTATTATTGGAATTAAAACATAATGTTGGATTATATCCATTTTGGTTAGTTGAGCTGTAGTACCACCAAATGGAAGCACCCATTAGATGCTACCTCAGGGAACTGTTAATTTTACAAACCTGTATTTAGAATTTTCTAGTGTTCTGATGGCATCTGGATTTAATTTGTCTTGTTTAATCTACTGTATACAGATAATTTTCCAAATATTCCTTGTGCTTTTTAATCTCACATATTTTACTTCATGAATTTGTTAATAGAGGTTGAGGTGGAGTTTGTTATGAATTTCTTTTCTAAATTTTACTTATATATTTAAACTAGAAGAAAGTTAAACCAAATCTCAACTTGTGTGTGTGTGTGTGTGTGTGTATGTGTGTGTGTGTGTGTGTTTGTTGGGAATTAAACCCAGGGCCTGGAGCATGCTGGGCTCACAGTTACACCCCCTTGTTACCACTGAGTTACACCTCCAACCTGAGTTACACCTCCAATCTCAAAATATTTTTCCAGGAAGTTTAGGACAAAGTCACCGAATTGCCATTAATAACAAAACTAGTAGTGGTAGTTGCAAGTTTTGGAAAAAGTAGCAATAATGACAAGGAAAGCACAGACGCCATTTGCGATGACAAGCAAATCCAAAGAACGGTCATTGTCCCCTCTCTCAGTCACCAGCTGTTGAAGCTGAGCTGCTGCTGTGTCTGTTTTCCCTCACATTTCCAACCTGGCCTTCCTGGTACTCTCAAGTAATTGGCCTCAGTAACTTAGCAAGAGCCTATTTCACAATAAAAAATAAACAAGGCTAGGGGTGTAGCTCAGAGGTAGAATGCCCCTGGGCTCAATCTCCAGTACTAAATATATATATTTATAAATAAATATATATATATATATATAATTGAACTTCCTATCTATCTGGCTCCCACTTTGTTCTTACTTCTTCTCAGAGCACTAACTCCACATTCCCAGCTCCTTATCATCACCTCTCATTTGTAATTTTACCTTTGAAAACCATCCCAGTTCCCGATGCCTCTTGACTTTAAACCTTCTGAGTTTAGGCAGGGATCCTTTTTTTTTTTTTTTTTTTTTTTCGGTACTGGGGATTGAACTCAGGGGCATTCTACCTTCCAGCTATACCCCAGCCCTGTTTTTTATTCTTTATTTTGAAACCGGGTCTCGCTAAGTTGCAGACCGCCTCACTAGGTAGCTAAGGCTGGCCGCGAACCCGGATCCTCCGGTCTCAGCCTCCCGAATGCTGGGATTACAAGCGTGCGCCACGACGCCTGGTTTAGGCAGGGATTCTGATTCTTCACTCCAGCTAAGCACACAAATCGGGTACATTGTTTTTTAAAAGGTAGGTACCTGAGTGAGCAGATACAGGCAGGCACTTGTGTTATTTTTAAAACTTGATTTATGATTTTGATGTGTAGCCAGAGGAGAGAAACTCAGTAGAATGTGGACTCCTTGTCAGGTATTTTAAATTGAGTGTTTTATGGTAGTTCTGATCATTAAACTACTTTAATACACGAATTGTACATTTTGTTATCTTTTCAAGTGGAAGAAATAATGGGAACAAATCAGAATGAATAAATGACATTTATACTACTCTCAGAGCTAATTCATTAAGTAGCTCAGCCTTTTTATTGCAATTTCATTATTCTGGAACCAGATTGCTAGGTTGGAATCTTGGCATCACCAGTGGCCTTACATACTTTGTGGCTCTGTTTCCTGAGCTAGGAAACAGGAATAATAATGGCACCTACCTCACAGAGTTACTGTGTGCGTTAAGTAACCAGTCTATGTCAAACAGAGAAGTGCCCTACGTATCAGGACTTCATAAATGTTAGTTGCTATTGTTTTTTTTTTTTTTTTTGAAATATTTGTAGAAGAGAGAAAGAAAATGTCTCTTTAAAAGTGTATGTATAATACTTTTTACAAACTGCCTAAGATTATTATGAGTAGGTTTTATTATCAACATTTTTATATGACATAAAATTAAGTAACTTCCTATGGTTTTCTGTCTTGTAAGAGATTTGAATGCAGATGCATTTTCCCCAAAGCCCATGATTTTCTTTTCTCCAATAATTATTCTTACTATTTTTATAAAACATTTTAGTTCCCAGATGGTTTATGTAAAAATGCACTTTCTTTTGGCCACATTGATATATGTGTGTGTGTGTGTGTGTGTGTGTGTGTGTGTTTAAATAAAACACAAAGTATTTTCATTTATATTTGGATGACTTTCTCTGTTTATTACCTTGTGTCTTATTTTAACCACATCAACACACTAAGCTAAGATCAAAGGAAATTTTGACTCATTTTGTTTTTATTTGTAAATAATTTATGTTGGACACAATTTTATCATTTTTAACTGCATTCTGACACTTGCATTAGGGGCTTTAACTGTCTTGATGATGTAACCTCATCCTTGTTCTCCAAAAATAACTTTAATTTGTACCCTTTTTGTTTTGTTTATTCACTAGGCTATATGGACTTTAGTTTTCTCTTCCATAAAACAAGTTGGACAAGATTATTTTTGAGGTCACTTCCACCCAAAATTACAAGAGTTCTATGAAATTATTAATGTGATACATTATTATCTTAAATGTAGAGTGCTTGCATTTCTTGCTGCCACATGAACAAGTCTAGCCTATGTTGATTGCTCTATTAGAGTTGCTCTGTCTTCTTTTATATGTTCCAGTAGCACATAGCTATGCCATGTGTTAGAAGCTGAGCAACTTTAAAGCCTTTTCCTACTGTCCTTTCTTTTGGGTACCACATATCAACTCAATAAGCAACATATGATTCTACATAATCCACTCTCAATATCGTACCAGCTTCTTGGACTTTTGTTATATTGAATATAGTTGTACTGTGTTCTCTTTGCCACAGATCGGCAAACCATCGTTCTGGACCAAACTTGGCACCCTGCCTGTTTTTGCAAATAAAGTTTTATTGGAACACAGTCACATCCATTTATTTACGTGTTATCTATGGTTATTTCACTCTACAACCTCACAGTTGAGAGACAGTATAGACTGTAAAGTCAGACATATCTGCCACCTAGCTATTTACATAAACAAACCAAAACAACAACAACAAAAAATACAACTGCCAACTCCTGTACATCATTTGAAAAAATTTATTAATGATCATTCTTTGCCACTTAATTTATAAAAGGGCTCTGAGATGACGTTAATAAAAATACTTCAGTATTTAAATATAACATGTATGGTAGTTTAAGAACTATATCCTTATAGGAACCTAAGTAGTACAAAGGTTTTATAACAATTCTTTTATCTACAATGCTATGTAGCATTCCACATAAGTAGTACAAAGGTTTTATAACAATTCTTTTGTCTACAATGTAATGTAGCATTCACATATGACTCTTTTGCCAATCATCTACTGTATATACCAGCTACTTTGATTCAGTTTTTAATCTGTTTAATTTTTCTTGTCACTGGGCTGTTTGATTAGCAGAAGTAATGACAGGCTTCAGTGTTGTGTTACAAGTGATAACTTTTTTTCCCCTCCTACATAGGACAGTCCTATTTCTGTTTTTTAAATAATCCTGGTCTAATGTTTTCTGACAGCTTTGCGGAACAATTCCTTGACATCGTATGTCTTAATTTATGTGTGCTCCAGAGACTCTATAATTAAAATATTTAAGTTAACTATAAGTGCAAATAATTTTATATCCAGAAAGAACTATAGAGAACATCTAGTTTAACTTCTTCAAGAGCTGTACAACTTTTACCAGTCATGGTGGTATACACATGTATTCTCAGTACTTGGGAGGCTGAGACAGGAGAATTGCGGGTTTGAGACCAGCCTCAGCAATTTATTGAGATCCTCAGTAACTTAGAACAACCCTATTTCAAAATAAAAAATTAAAATGTCTGGGAGTGTAGCTCAGAGGTAGAAAGCCCATGGATTCAATCCTGGTCCAGGAAGGAAGGGAGTGAGGGAGGGGCACACCTTTGATTGTTCTCTTAGAAAGCCTTCTAGTAAAAAGTAAACGGAAACATTTTGTGAGTTTCTTTGTAAGTTTCCCGCCAAGTCCTTAGAACACACAATTTCCAATCTCTGTTGAACAGTCAGGGGCCCGAGTCTATTTCGTATCTTTTCGCTTTGGCCTGCGTGGTAGGACACTAAATGCTGGTGGACTTCTTGGTGCTGCCCAGTTGGCCTGGACACCGCCAGAGCTCACGTCCTCTAGAGGAATTGATTGCTTGTATGAAATCAATAAATATGAAGCTTTTTCCTTCTGCCTTTGGCTTAAAAATTATGTTCTACAGAGCCCTAGAGTTCCATAGAGATGGCTCAGTGGCTGCCGGGACCCTTAATACTAACTGAAGCGTAGCAGAACTGATTTTTTAAAAATTGTGTTTTAGAAATTGAGTTTGGCATCACATTGTTTCTGTAAAAGGAAGTTGCCAAAACAGAGCAACATCCTTTAAAAAGGAAAACAAGCAAACAAACAAAATAACAAACTGAAAACAAGAAATTTTGCATGCTCTAAAAAGCCAATAGTAATAAATTTTTTTTTTTTTTATTTTTCCATAGAAACCTGCTCTACTTGTGGCCTTCTCTGTCTCGTTTGATGATCATTTATTTTTTCCAGCTTCTTAGATTTATCCTTAATTTCTCATGTTTTCTGATACACACCACATGTACACCTCAGAAAATCTTACTGGCCATATTTCAAAAATATATCCCAAATTCACGTACTTCTCACCATCTAGACTGCTCTCGATCCCCAATGGGGGCCACCTTCCTTTCTCACCTGGGTTACTGGCAAGCTTCCTATTCTACCTCATCCCCCTTACAGTGCGTTTTTAACTAAACAGCCTTAATTGTTTTAAAACCTAAGGTAGATCAGATCCCTCCTCTACCCAGAGTCCTGCCAGGGTCTAAAGGCCAAAGGCCTCCCATGGCCCTGAAAAGCCATTGACTGACTGATTTGGTCTGTCCCTACCCCTGTGGCTCTTGCAGCTGCTCACATGCACTGAGCACTTCTGGGAGCCCTGTACCCCGCCTGCCTGGCTGACTTCACCTCTTTCCAGCCTTTGCCTAAAGGTCACCTTCCAAAGGAGACTATGCAGACCAGGCTGGTTAACCCGACAGCCCACTGCCTCTCCCTCCATCCAGCCCATTGTATAGAGTTATGTCCTTCTTTTTTTCCAGAGTGCTTGCGGTCATCCAGCATTCTATATAACTTACCTGCTCATGATAGTTAAGAGCTACCAAGTCAGGAAGTAATGAGTGAACACTAAAGCAGTTATGCGTAGAGTAGGTTGGTGGTGTTTGACGTCTTCACTGAAACTTTTATCTTATTTTTATGTGTTTATGTATTATTTATTTATTTGTTTGTTTGTTGCAGTACTGGAGATTGAAGCCAGGGGCATTCTACCTCCAAGCTACACCCCCAGCCCTATTTTTAATTATTTATTTTGAAACAGGGCCTCACTAAGTTGTGGAGGGCCTAAGTAACTGAGGCTGGCCTCGAACCTGTGATCCTCCTGTCTCAGCCTTCCAAGTACTGGGATTATAAGCATGCGCTATCGCACCTGGTTTCACTGAAACTTTTAATATGTAACCTTTGAGATGACTTGCCTACTCTTTTTAAGGATATATCATTTGTTGACATAGATACTTATGGTATGACATATAATCTTATATTAAATACGTGCATATGATCACGGAAAAACCTTTATGACTGTTTTAATAGAAATAAAAATGACATTTTAAAAGTTCAGAATCTAGGGTGGGTATGATGGTGCATGCCGGTAATCCCATTACTTGGGAGGCTGAGGCAGGAGGATTGCAGATTCAAGACCAGTCTTAGCAAATAATGAGGCCCTCAACAATTTAGTGAGACCCTATTTCAAAATAATAAATAAAATAGGGCTGGGGGTAGAGCACGGAGGTAGAGCATCCTGGGTTCAATCCTTGGTACCTCAAAAAACAAAAATTCAGAATTTTCCCCACAAAACAACTCTTAATAAATAGCTGGGCATGGTGGCGCACGCTTGTAATCCCAGCATTCGGGAGGCCGAGACCGGAGGATCCAGGTTTGCAGCCAGCCTCAGCTATCTAGTGAGGCACTCTGCAACTTAGTGAGACTCGGTTTCAAAATAAAGAATAAAAAATAGGACAAGGGGTATAGCTAGAAGGTAGAATGCCCCTGAGTTCAATCCCTAGTACCACAAAAATTAAAAAAAAAAAAAAACTCTTAATAAATGACTAGGAAAAAAACCTCCTTAATATGATAGAGAACACTAAGCTGAAACTGAAAGCCATATTATCCTTAATTGTGCCACATTAGGTATATTCTAACAATACTCAAATAGCATGTTAGTGCTATTTTTTTTTTAGCATGAAAGTTTTAGTATATGTAGCAAAATAATAAACAAGAGTTATAAATATTGGACAGGTTATGATTATATATATGGAAACTCAAGAGTATCCAGGTGGCCAATTGGCAAGAAAAATATTAAAAATTCAATAGCTTTTTTTAATTTCCCAGTGAAGAAAATAGAAAGTATAGAAAACGATCATTCTTAAAAGACCCATTAAACTAATAAGACCCTAAAAGACAGGAAGAAAAATATAGACAAACTATTATAAGACTTCAGGTCCACATTTTAACATTGAAGGGATATAGATGATAAAACATTTTCAATTTAACTAATAATCAAAGGAATTAGGGGGTAGAAAAAATTTACTAGATGTATTTATGTAGTAATTAAAAGAGTATTTTTTCTTACAGTGAATGGATTTTCATCTAATTAAAATAAATTAAAATGATAGATGTTTATGACAACCAAATGATGTCCCTTAGCCACTGATAAACTTAAGAAACATAAAAGGAATTATAATATCTCCCTGGGGGAAGTAAGGTAATATTTGAGTAATTAAAAGGATTTGTAGTTCTTAGGTGGACAAAATGATCCATGTGGTAATTATCTGTTGTTCTCAACTAATATATACATCTTACATAAACACAATCAAAGTCTCAAAATACCATTCCTTTAATAATTAGGCAAAATTATAAAATTAACTTTGCAGAGAGAAATGTGGTTCATTTTGTTTTATTCAATAAACACAGATAGTACTGACAATATACCAGTTGTGATTGTAGACACTTTACAGTAACCCTTCTACTATAAAAATATAAAATATCTAGGGATGAACCTAACAAATTATATGTAAAACTTACAGAAAAAATTTTGAGATCTTACTGAAATAGTATATAAACTTTTATGGGTAGGAATATATACTATCATAATGATGTCTATTTTCATAATCCATTTATAAATTCAGCCATACCAAACAGAACACCAATAGGATTTTTTGTCATTATTGCTTTTATTATTGAATGTTACACATTGTCAAATGTATGTGAGAGAGCAGTGGGGTAAGAAAAGCCATGGCGTTACTAAAGAAGACGAATGTTTTAATTAGCCTTTTCATCACTTTGGCCAAAATGACTGACAAGCACAACTTAGAGGAAGAAAGGTTTATTTGGAGCTCCTGGTTTCAAAGGTCAGTCTGCAGTGGCTGTCTTCAGGGCACAGTGGAGGAGGAAAATGCATTCTCACTTCCTGGCAGCCAGGAAGCAGAGAGAGGAAGAGGAGGCGAGAGACAGATACAGTCCCCAAGACCATGCCCCCAGTGACCTACCTTCCCAGCCATGGACCACCTCTGGACTTGGCTGCATTGTGCAACAGGTGAGGTCTTCTGGGGGATATTTTATATCTGTAACACTGAGCCCCTGGCCGCCAGAAGCTCATGTCCATCGCACAGTGCAAAATCAAAATGCAGTCATTTCATGTCCAAGAATCCCCATAGTCTTAACAGTTCCAGAATTACTTGGAAGTCTAACATCTCCTCTAAACTTAAGGCAAACTTTTATCTGTGAGCCCATTTTTAAAAAGAGCCAGGTGTGGTGGCGCACCCCTTTAGTTCCAGTACTTGGGAGGCCGAGCCAGGAGGATGACAGGGAGGCAGTGGCTACTTGGGAAACACCCAGCCTGTGGGCGATGAAGAAGCTTGCCAGTGGACACAGGCTCGGGCGGCACACTGATGTCTGAGGCTGTGGGTGGCCTGCCGCTGCTCTGGAAATGGCCAGCACGATGGGAGCACCAGTCACTGCTGTTAGAGGGCACAGGCTGGTCCACACCGGTCTATAAAGCAGTGGGCCATTTCCCAAGGCTTGGCCAGCCAGACGTGCTTGGGAAGGAAGTTTCTTTCACCTCTAGCATCACTCCACTGAGCAATCCTCTGTTGACAAAGCCTAACATTCTGCCACCTGGCGAAGGAGCTATTTACAGAGTCCAGCTCTGACGTTAGAAAGGAGCAGAGCAACACAGTAGATTTGGAGCTGAGAGCCTACACATTATTAACCGGCCCAGGAGGAACAATCTGTTGTTTCAATTCTAAAAAACAGTCTCCTAAGTGAGAACTTTCAGGTCACTGCACTTTCATTCTCTGCTTGGTTCTTTATACTGCTAATTATGTTCTCCAGAAATGTTTTTTGAGTTATTATAATCTTCTTGTCTACATTTTGAGAGGATAGTGAAGAAATTGTTCTGTTTCTTTCTTTCTTTCTTCTTTTTTTTTTTTTTCTGAGCTGCTCCCTCATCACAGCTGTATAGATCCCTAGACAGCGCAGTACTGCAGCTTCTGAAAGGGGCAGGTTTAAAACAGAAAGAGCCAGGCCAGGTCTCAATACAGTGGGTTCTGCCTGTGTGTTGTATGCACAACTAACCCCACTTTGCATCTATGGATAAATAAATGATGACTGGCAACTGTCGCCCCCAGATTTGCATTTCAATGGCCTAGTAATGTGCCATCACTTACCTCCTACTTCGGGAGGGATGTTCGTGATAAGGAATAATTAATGGTTTGTTAAGGAGATCGGATCTTTGATTATAATGTACAATAGATGTACAAATTCTATATTTAACTTTTATTTGCCTTTTAATTGCTATGGATTTCTGGGCCTGCTACTAGGTACTTTATCAGACTGAAGAAATGGTTCCTATAATCTCTTATCCTCAGCCCCAGTGGACATTACAATGTATTTTCTCCAAAATAAAAAAGGCCGTCCAGTTCCATTATGTGCTGTAAACTGTTGCAGTGCCATCCATTTTAGCGGTGGTGTCAGTTCACTGGGACAGCATCCTGGGAGTTAAGAAAGAGCGAAAGTGGCAAGCAGAGGATTTACTAGTGTTTTTTGTGTTGAATGGCTTAAAAACGGGATGGTATTGGCAGGTAGAGAATTCTTTGGACTTTGAAGCACCAGAAAGGAGATTCCGGCCAAGAGAAGGTAATGTATTAAGTCCAGGCTCATTTAAAATTCTGCTCGGTCTGACTGTCCTTCACATTACAGAACAGTACTCTGGGAATGTCTATAGTGCCATTCTGTGACCTCCCGTTGCCTCAGGCAGCCTGGGCTTGGTGGAGTGGGAGTGGGCCACCCTGCTTCCGGGAAGAGTAGAGTTCTGGGCAGTAGCACAAGACCTAAAATATTGATGTGGCCACTCCTAAAGCAAAGCAGTATCATAGAGTTGTAGGCAGTATGTCATTCAAGCTGTTTTCATTGCCCAGAAATCATAATGCTGAACCTATAGGCTGTCAAGCAAGCTAATTTTGGTAACTGTAGAGTTTGCCTTTGCGGACATTTTTATAGTGTCCATATATATATATATAATTATGCTTACTCAAAAGATGGACTATATTAAAAATGCTAAACAAGGGTGGAAAATTTATTGCCCTTCTTTAGTTCTGTTACCAGGTGCTCCAGATGGACAGTCCAGTGGTCTGTGACCTTGGGGCTCTTGTTGGTATAGTAGATGGAATCCAGAAGTGCCACAACAGGTAGCCACTCCTTTTTGGGACTCTCACAGTTGTTGACATTTGGGGGGAAGCCACACCCCTGCCTGGTGGGCAAACTGAGGCCATGCATCTGTATACTGAGGTCATTTTGCCCTTTCTGGCCGAGTACCACCAAGGGAAGTTCATATAGTGCCCTCTGACCCTGGGGTTGCTCGTGGGTGCATGCGCTACAGGATGCACACCCGCCCCTTAACCTGAGCGCATGAAGGGTGGGCCCTTCTGCGGGGTGCAGAGGAGAGTGGTGGGCCCCTGGGTGGTTTTGAGTAGCCTACCCACCTTCCCAGGTGGGTCTTTTCCATAGCACCCCCACACAGGGGAAGGTGGATTTGTGTCCTTGTTTGCTTCTTGCAAGATGGCCTTAGGGCATGACGGGTACTGAGTTCTCTGGGTCAGTCCCTGGTCAAGGACCCTTTTACAGCTGTCCCCCTCTCTCCAGTCCCTGCTCCTTTCTAGCAAACTCTCCACACAGACAGTACTTCCCTTAAGTCGTGCATATGTAGTCATCAGTGCACGTGAATGGAAGCCCTATATTATTATTCTTTTAAAATGAATGCATTGCAGAGGTAAGGTCGTAAGGACTTTGAAGTGTAGTGTATTAGCTTGAGCCATATTAAACTGCCATTTTGAAAAGCAAAGATGGCTCAGTATTGGCAGTTTTGCATGGCTCAACCTAATGTGCGTGGGGAGGGGGCCAGGGGTGCTGGAGATCCAAGTTGAGTTAAGCTGAGGCTGTCCTCGAACCTGTGATCCTCTTGTTTCAGCCTCCCAAGAACTGGGTTTAGAAGCAAGTGCCATCACTCCCGGCTTCAAACTACTTTTTTTTTTTTTTTTTTTTTTTTTTTTTTTTTGCGGTACTGGGGGTTGAACTCAGGGGCATTCTACCTCTGAGCTATAACCCCAGCCCTATTTTTTTTTATTCTTTATTTTGAAACCGAGTCTCACTAAGTTGCGGAGTGCCTCACTAGGTAGCTGAGGCTGGCCGCGAACCCGGGTCCTCCAGTCTCAGCCTCCCAAATGCTGGGATTACAAGCGTGCGCCACCACGCCCGGCTCCAAACTACTTTTTAATGCACTGTATTTCTCAGAGCCTCAGCCTTTCATACATTAAAGTGTTTTGTACGTACATTTAATTCTGAACTCGTTTACAGTAGTGGCCTAAGCTCTGGGACAATGATGTTTTTGTTGCCTTTTCATTCCAAAAATGATTTTCCAGGGGGCAGTCAGCCTTTTGCAACTCATGCCCATGTTGAAAGTGGAGATGGGCAGTCAGTCACCCCTGCTTTCCCACTGGAGGCCAACAGAAGGAACATAGTTCATTCCTGACAGAAAGGAAGGATCCGAGAAACAGTAGCTGGCTCTTACTTACGACTATTAATTAACTATGTGTGAGTTTGTTCGAATGTGCCATCTTGCTGAGGAAATTTCTCTTTCCTTTTCTTTAGCTTCTTCACTTACTCTTTTCTTTAGCTTCTTTCTTCAAGATGCCAGAATCTTCATGGTAGGGTCCTTCTCACAGGAACTGTTGAACATCTGAAAGTTTTATAGCAGAACAGTGAGAGGGTGGGAAGAGACGATGCAGGTTGAAATAAATATTAAAACAAACACGAGTGCAGAAGATTGACGTGAACCTATTTACAGATATAAAGAAAAAGAATATAGATAGTCTCACAGGATTGTCTATGACTTACAGGGTGTAGAGAAGGCAGAAATTTGATGAAGAAAAGGCTACAAGCTAAAATTAAGCCTAAAATCTAAGGAATATCTAAAGCCATAAAGGAACGTCTACATTGTATTAGTTCCTCCACCTTTTTTTGTACTGGAGATTGAACCCAGGAGCATTCTACCTCTGATCTAGACCCTCAGCCCTATTTTATTTTATTTTGAAACAGGGTCTCACTGAGTTGCTGAGACTCTTGCTGAGTTGCTAAGACTAGCCTCAAATCTGTGATCCTCCTGTCTCAGCCTCCCGAGTACTAGGATTTCAAGCAGGCACCACTAGGCCTGGATATTCCCTTTTAGATTATAGAAATTTTTTTAGAGAAGTTTATTCGTTTCTGACCACTTTTCTTCTAGTGGATATAGAGATACAAATGTTAGTGCCTTGAGAACATTTAATTCAAGAAATGCAAACTGTTTTGTTTTTAGTAGCAGTCATAGCTACTTCAAATTTTACTTATATTTACTATGAAATAAGATGTGTGTGTCATCATGCCCAGGTCTGTCTGTGTCTGTCTGTCTGTCTGTCTCTCTCTCTCTCTCTCTCTCTGTCTCTCTCTCTCTCTCTCTCTCTATATATATATATATATACACATATATATATACACACACACACACACACAAACTTATATAAGATAAATAAGATATAATAATCTGGTGTGGAAATCTCTCTACATACAATATATGACAATTTAGAAGTGGTTTATTTATTTATATAAATATTATAACCAAAGCAAAACGATAATAAGAACTACAATGAATTGAAATAGAAACACATCAAAATTGCTTTGACCCAAGAGCTCAAAATGATATGGTGGGGATCACATAAGCCTCAGGTTCACTTTTTAATGATGCTAGGGAATTAACCTTGTTATTTTGAAAGCTGCTAAATATAGGGCTATAAACATTTATCCTGCATCTTTTATACAAATGGCTCAGGAGAGGCGTTTCTTCTTTATAACAATATTCTAGCTAATAAATGAAGAAGGGAAGATAGAGCAGCACCATTTGTCTCCCCTAAGAAATCCGTGGACCTGGGCAATGGCGCCTACTCTCACCGTAAAAGGGGCAGGCTGCATCATGTACTTGTAGGGGAAGTACACAGCAGCATCTGAGAAACAGCACCCACGCCTGAATCTGCTCCTCTAAGGCATAGGGACCACAGAGGTCAGAACACGTCACTCATAGAAATACAATCTGCAGATCCCAGGTTTTAGGAAAGTCCATAGGGTGAAAGAATGGACGGTGGGCAGCAGGAGGCGTACTGTAGGTTGAGCGATTTCAGAGATTTTGATTCTAATTGGAATAGAAGAATGTAAATAAGTGAAGGAAATAAAGAAAAAGGAGTGAAAGAATCTCTAAATATCTCTCTCTCTCTGCTCTCTCATATCTCTCTGTCTCTCTCATCTCTCTCATTATGTTTCCTCTCTCTTCCTCTCTCCCCCTCTCCCCTCCTCTCCTCCTCCTCCTCCTCGCCTCCTCCTTTTTCTCTCTCTCTTTCTCTCGTTGCTTAAAGAGAACCAATAAAATATCAGTGACTGTCTATTTGACAATTTTAAGGAATTAATCGTTTTGTTTAGATGTGATAGCAGTATCATGGCTATGTTTTTTAAATGCCCCAGTCTTTACATGTACCGAAATATTTAGAGATAAGATTTGCTGCAAAATAATTCAAAGTGTTGGGGGAGTGAGTGGGAGTAAAGATGAAGCCAGATTGGCCAGGAGTTCAAAGTTGTTGAAGCCAGATGCTGAGTACAGCAAGGTTTAATATATGGTATTCTTCTTTCTACTTTTGTTTATTTGAAATTTTATGTAGTTAAAAAGAGGTGAATAGAGAACACCAGGCCAGTGGACAATGTTGGCAATGGAAAGGTCTGCAGTGGAGCCAAGGATTTACTTTCATTCAGCTTCTCACTTGATTTTAAATATCAACAAAGATTATAAATCTCTGGGCCAGATCAGCCTAAAGACCCTTCTAATTCTGAGTTTTCTAAGTCTGTATTTCTTTGAGTAACAAACTGTGCTACAGAAATTCAGGGACAGAATAGTTGGAGTGGCCAGCAACTCTTGGTTTAAAATAAACTTGACTAAGACCTTGAAAGATAAAGTGTGGATGGTAGAGTGTGAATCAATCCATTTATTCATTCCTCGAATTTTTTTTAGCGCTCCCTCAGTGTCAGAGGATTAAAAATTGGGATATGATTGTGATTAAAAGAGTTATAATGATAATAATTTTGAACCTCATTTATTATGGAGGCTTTGTATTTCCTTAAAGGGAATGCTGGTTTCTGACACAGGAGCTTTGGCTTCTGAACCTGCCGTGGCACCTGCTCTTTAATTTAGAGCAAACCATAACAACCTCTGTGATCCTTGGTTTTTTGATCTGCATAATGTCAGATTTGGACCATTCTAGCTCTCGACTTATAAAAAATGGTGCATGAAAATATTTCGTTCTAATCTTTACTGTCTTAGTCCCTTTGGACTGCTATAACAAAATACCTTAGACTAGATAATACATAAGCAGAAAGTTATTGCTCACAGTTTTGGAGGCTGGAAAGTCCAAGATCAAGGTAGTAGCAAATTTAGTGTGTGATGAGGGCTTGTTCCTCAGAGATGGCTCTTTCTTGCTACATCCTCACATAGTGGGAGACATGAACAAGCTCCTTCGGGCCTCATATAAGAGCACCAGTGCCCCTAGTGCTGACCGGCTCTCACCTACCACAAGCCTCGCCTCTTAGCACCAGCACCTTGGACTGGTTTCAGCATATGAATCCTAGGGGCACACAGTCACTCAGCCCATGGCAGCTATATATATGGGTAGTAGAGTATATGGGATGAAATGTTTTTTGACCCTATCAGTAGCCATGAAATTTGGGGGGGAGGTGAAGAGGTGGCCTGGAAGGTGTTTTTTTTTTTTTTCTTTTTCCTGCCTCTATAATATAGTTCTGTAAACATACATTTAAGCTCTCTTCATAAAACTGGAGCAGGTCTGATGTTAAGCTCATTTACTGTCTTAGAACAGAATTGATCTTCCTTTCACATTTGATTCACCCTCTGCAGACTTTGAAAGGAAGAAAAATAGCATTGCTAGCTCAGTTTAACTAGGCCAGAGTTAATAGGGGGAAGGCTGGGAAACCAACCGGTTGTTACAATATTTGTCTGCCTTTCTCTGACTTATTTTTAATGTGTTAATATACATAGAGCATTCAGGTGAACAGTTGAGGCTGTCCTGGAGAGCGCTACCACTTAGGCTTTTCACTTTACATACATGTTGCATTAATCTCACACTTACTTGGCAGTTGAATCCACTTTACAGTTGCTGGAATTATCAGGAAAAAACAATATGATGCATCTTATTTGCATAAAGTCCCTATGCAGATAGCACCCTATATGTGGAATGTGGTATAGAGGATTACTTTAATATATATTAAAGTAATAGGGACAGAATAGAGGGTTATAAATCAGGTAAACCTTATTCTAGCAATACTAATAGTATGATCTAGAATTCGTTATTTAAATTTTCTAAGAAATTATTTTTCTTATCCTCACAAGACTATTTTCAGAGTTAAATGAAATGCTACATAAAAACATCCAGCATAGCACCTGTCACCTAACAGACAGTAAACAAAATATAATTTCCTTTCTTCCTTCCATTCATTCATTTTTTTCTTACTGCTTGGTAAAATATTTTATAGCATTTTTAAAAGATTAGAGTCCAAGAAGTTTCCCTCTTTTAAGAAGGTCAGTTTTCCCAGTCTAATTTGTAAATAAATATCTGTGTTTGAATAAAAATAAATAATCTGTGTAGTTCAATACAAGAAAAGGGAGGGTAAGGAATATGGTATATTTGTGTTGGGCAGGGCACACATCTCATTTAATAGTCATCAATTCAAAAAATAGGTCTTATCCTTGTTTTATTTATTTTATTAAGTGAGGAAGCTAACAGTGTAAGTTACCCAAGATCAAACTGTTATCAAATTGTATGCTTAGGATTAAAGTCCAGATCTTACTTCATAGCTCTCTCCAGCTGTCCATAGATTTTTAGCCATTGGGCAGAGAAGGGTAGTTTTGCCTTCTGACTAGGAAGGGGACAGGAGCAAGATGTGGAGTGGGGCCATATCTAAATTGTCTGGAGGACTCTAAGATTGTATTCATGGTACTAGGCTCCCCTCTGATTTTTTTTTTTTTTTTTTTTTTTTTTGCAGTACTAGGGATTGAACCCAGGGACATTCTACCTCCGAGCTACACCCCCAGTCCTATTTTGTAATTTTTATTTTGAAACAGGGTGTTACTGAGTTGCAGAGGGCCTCACTAAGCAGCTGAGGCTGGCCTCAAACCCGTTTCCTCTGGTCTCAGCCTCCCAAGTACTGTGATTACAAGGGTGAGCCACCATACCCGGCTTCCCCTCTGATTTTGATACTCTGATTTTAAGACATGATTTGATAATGTCATGTTCTTCCTGTATTTGGGGATAGAAAAAAAAGAAAAAAAAAAACCATGGAGCACTACACTATTGTTCTATGATATATTGCCCAGACATGAAATATAATTATATCAAATTAAATCCATATATGGATGTAAAGCCTTAAAATATCTGACAACTTTACTTATTTTTATTACTCCTAGACAATTTAGAATGAGTTGAACATTTTTATATGCTCTATGTATAATATAAGAAGTAGATACTACAGTATATTATTTCAGGTTATGCTTAACTGTCAATGACAGTAGGATAACAGAAATATATATTTCTTATTTTGGTTTACAGCATTACTTGTTTCATCTTTATTAAAAATGAAGACTGTACTGTAGTGGTTTTTAGTCTAAATTTGATTATGTGAAAGAATTAACTAATGAAAATTAAGCCATATAGAGCCATTTTGCATTTAGTAAAAAGGAGCTATATTTGAAGGAAAAATATTATATTAAAACCATACACTAGCCAATAAGGTATGAGGCAGCTAATTGCTTCCTGTCCCTTTTGAAATTACTCAACCAGAAAAAAGATAGCATGTATTGATTTACTGTATAGTAAATGTCCATTGTCTCTCCTCCTCTAACACCCAGACACACACACACACACACACACACACACACACACACACACACACACACACGTATGCTGCAGTAGCAGCAGGGAACTGCATATCTAACCATTTCTTTTATCACACTTATGTAATAACAAAATTAGGATGGAATACTTTCTTCCTTTGTGAAAGGAAATTGCATAAAATTATTAAAACACACAAAATGAATGGCAGTATACTGTTAGCTTGAATGCATGACATGTTTGTTGGCTTTTAAGCTCAAAAGGAAAACAGGTTTCCAAAGGAAAAATAAGTATCTTCTAATAATTGACATGCATATGTAGCATTTATATGTACTTTATAGACATGCACATATGATATTAGAAGCAATGTCAAAACTAGCATATGTTTGATAATTTTTTGGAAGTTACTATGAAGATTATGGGAATTCAAATTGTACTCTCCAGCAGTCTTCTCATTTATTGTAGGAATGATCCACTAAACCATATATTGTGGTTTTACTCCTATATAGATTTTTTTGTCCTGCTATTTGTGACTTTTCTATAAGCATCTTATTTTTTCCAACATAAACTTTCAAATGCTTGTTTTAATTGTTTTAAAGGCAGTAAAATTAGTGGAAGATTCTGAAAGAAACAGATTTTATAGAGCAAGCTGCTATAAAAGTCAATTTCATGTAAACCTACAGATTTCTGAAGTATAGTAGTGTGGGAACATTTCCTCTTTGGCCTTAAATGATATTGAGCATTATCTAAGATTTTTAATTGTCTGTCATCTTGGTTGCTCCTGTAGCTGAGATATTCATCATACTACAGTATCTTGCACTTTATGTTGAAAAGATCAGAGCAGCCTTATTTATAGAAGAGAGTATTTTGTGATTGGAGTGCTTTTTCTTTTGTCATATTCTACATTATCTAATATATGACTGTGTATCTTGTTAAAAAATACGTATAGCCTCAAATATTTCTTTGGAAACATGTTTGTCCTCCATCTTAATTTAACATTAGCATCTGTCCCCATTTCACATTTCCGTGTAAATGAAAATTGCACCTCAGAATTGTGCGTGTGGACTTTAGCTGCTGCAGGCAGGCCGCTGTTTACTGGCGAGTTCCCATTAACATAGCCACCACTCCTGGGTTAGATAATGGACTCAAAGGTTAAGAGCAGAGGATCTCAACAGCTCCAATCAGCAGGGCTTTTCCAGGGCTAATTACCTCTTTACTGCGCTGACTCTAATGTGACATGTTTATTGCCTTAACTAACAACTCATTAGCTTAGTTGATGTTTTTGTCAATATTAATTCGTTCATTTAAGCCAAGTCAAAGCTTAAACAAAGATGTCCAGACTGAGAAACGGGCAGCAGAGTGACTTTTGTTTGCTCATCTTTTTTTCCCCCCCTTACTCAACTTCAATAAAATAAATGTGAAGAAAGGAAACATTTTAAAGTGCTTGTAAGCCGGGCGTGGTGGCGCACGCTTGTAATCCCAGCATTCGGGAGGCTGAGACCAGAGGATCCGGGTTCGCGGCCAGCCTTAGCTACCTAGTGAGGCACTCCGCAACTTAGTGAGACTCGGTTTCAAAATAAAGAATAAAAAATAGGGCTGGGGGTGTAGCTCGGAGGTAGAATGCCCCTGAGTTCAATCCCCAGTACCG